>NJRP01000056.1:106856-136981 GCA_003063835.1 Aphaenogaster floridana
GTTGATACGCAGTGATAAATAATAGATAGAACATCATCTCTTGCCAGTTGGGTCGTCTTACAATTTATTAAATATGTTAAAAATTATATCTTTATGGATTTATTTCAGACAAGATTCTGAATTTCAACTAGTGATCACTAGCATGCATACAGCAATCATATCTAAATTACTTATAATTATAAATATTGTCTTTTAAGAATATAAAAATTTAAGTCAGAAATAATTTGTTTTAAGTTATACGCACATGTACGTTAATAACTCATGATTCATCTGTAAAATTTACGAACGCAAACATCTTAAGGAGTAGCCGGCGATTATTCGGTGCCATTAGACGTCTTTCATTTTTAATCATCGACAAAAATAAGACTCTTTCAGCCGTCCGATGCCGGAAGACGTCTACTAAGAAGGTTGGCGCTCAGCCAATTAGAGGTCATAGACTTCGCCAATTAACGTCACGAGACGCGATCATCCGAAATCGCGCGGCTTTTTCTGTTACGGCCACTTCGGCGCTTCACGCTCTCAACACGTACTACGCGTGGATCCTTTTGGATTATAATTAGGCAATTTATAGTGACTGCACGCCCACGATCGTAGAGCTTGACTTGGGAGTAACGAACACAGTGTGGTAACGGTGAGGTCGTGATTTAGATTAAGGATTGAGTTAGGGAAAACCCTCGAGAATGGAGAGTGGAGAGTGGAGAACAGAGCGTATGGATATATGGACCAGAGGAAGAGAGAGAAAGCGCACGCGCGCGAGAGAGAGAGAGGGGGGAGAGGGAGAGAGAACAAATAAGTGTAGATATATGAAGGGAAGAAGAGAGGACGGAGGAATGGGAAGAGGTAGAGGGATGAAAGGAACTGAAGTACCTGAGATGAAGGATGCTCGAACGGTAAGCTCATCCTCCAGCACCTGCGATCCCTTCTACCATCCTGCGACCTCTCCTCCCCCGCCGTTCGTTTCAACTCGAAGATTCGCCTGGGACAAAGGATCCGGCCACGGGGATGATTCTAATCGAATATGATTATCTGCCATCTTCATCAGACCGCCACGTCCGCCCCCCCCCCCTCTCGCGAGAGAGCCCTCAGGCTCCGAGTTCGTCGTGCGGCGGATCGGGCTCGCGGGAATTTTCTCTCGGACGAACGGATGGACGGGCGGAAACGAGAACTCGATCCGGCGAACGGGTTGCCCGATTTAATCTACGTACCCGAGGAGTAGTCCTCCGTGGAATTTCAAGTGCGAGACGAGACCGGCAATATTAGTCGCTCACGCATTGAAGTATCCGATGCTTTTCCTTGGGTTATTGTTCTTGGTTCGCGTTATAAGTAATATAATCTTCCAAGTATTCATGTATGTGTATGCGCGCGTAAGATTTAATATCAGTAGAGAATCGGGCGCTTCGCTGCCGAGCGCTTTTCGGAAAAGCTAGTAGATTAGAATATCAGAGAAAAAGAGCAATGGAGAGAGAAACAAGCAACAACAGAACAAGAGAGAGAGAGAGAGAGAGAGAGAGAACGTGAAAAGATGGGATGGAATTTCAGGCAGAGAGAGAATCTTCGGAATTATTTTTCTCATTATTCAAAGCCGATTTCTTCGTCTTTTCTATCTACAGTAACGACGGTCCCTCCTTTACGATTTCAACGACGGTTCTCCGACCGATTCTTACGAGCTCTTCTGTGCCGGGCACACATTTGCCTGGAACGAGTTGCGTTTCGGCGTGGCAATACCTTTATATCGATTTTACGGCAGGCTGAGGCCGACGGTCTCGTTGCATGTGCAGCGGTCGCTAACGAATGCGTCCGAGCTGCTTCGAAAAACGGCTCGCGCAAAAAGCCGCCTTTAAAAGCATATAAAGTTCGAAGCGGCTTTCCTCGGCTAAAATTTCGCGAAATCTCTAAAGTTCGCCTTAACGCTAAAACAATCGAGCCGATTACATTTCGACCGTTAAGTGTATGTTTTCATCGAACGTTAAATCCATATTTTGATGATTTCTTTATATGTATAGGTTTTATTTTATATCGCAAAATAACAATTTAGTTGATGTGTGTAAACGAGAGGGCAATATGAGAAAAAAGCAAAGTTTTACTTGCTTTCTTTCCTCTATATAGAATGGAAAACTATTTTTCTAAATAAACCGTCAAAATATTGGATGCTTCAGTGTTACGAAAAATAAAAGGAACGAAAAGAGCGAATAAAAACATGATGGTAATCGCGAGGAAAGTCCGACCGACTATTTGGAAATGTCTCGAAGCGTCGAGAATAACGAGATGAGCGGAAATCCGATGAAAGTAGCCCCGAGAAAACGCAAAGTCGATCGACGTGCACGTACGTACGTAGGTACGTACTTTCCGTCACATTTCGTCCTCGTAAACAGCCGCGTAAATAAAACTCGTAGCAGCCGCGCGGGACACGGTACAAATTCAGGAACGTATTCAGCGGCTATTTGGACGTGGATTTCCGTCGGTGGCCGGGAACACCGTCGCCGAGCAACGGGCTATTTATTACCCTTCTCGCCGCGAACGGTCCACCCCCTTCTTGATGCATATAAACATGAAGAACGCCGGTGCGGCGGCCGCATAAACGCTGTAAGAATTTCGCGGATTTTCCCCGGCACCAGTCAAACGCCGTCGTCTTTTCGCGAAATTTATATACGGCGAATAAGCTGCTTTAGCATGCGTGCGATTTCGACCGACACCCCCCCTCTCTTCGTCACCCTCTGTCTGTCTGTCTGTCTTCCTCTCTGCGTTACTTTAATCCGTCGTTTATGCGCAGCTTCATGGCGGTGACGTCGCGACGAGTGAAGCTGGAGCTTGTAAAATTTTTAAAATGTTCCGAGTCCCGTTTCAGACTAGGTAATTTGAGGACGTAAAAGCGTCGCTCGGCGTTTCCCGGCGTTTTCCATCGACGTTGCATATTCCGAACGGCGGGGACACAGCCAGTGATGGAAGAGAGGGGACGCCGCTCGGTTCCTGACGATAACTAATATGGCTGACCCAGCATCCCCCGGACGTGGGATAGCTTCCGCGCGCGGACGGTACACTTTGATGGCTTACCGAGACTCCTATCGGTCATATTAAGTAGCCGGGCATCGGACCCCCCGTCGATTCTACCTACCGGCGAGGAGAGATGGAGCTCATCCTTCAGCCCGCAACTTATTCGTGCGGCCACTCGGTGCCGGGGACCGCACCCTTAAATCTTCGACCCCCTTGACCCCCATCGGCTGGACGCGCCGTGCCGCAGCTATATATACCGACGAGGATGGAAATTCGAGAAGAGCGCTCGTCCTCCATGTTTATGAGAGTACGTGGGGATCCGGTTTAGGCCAAAAACGAAGCTCGTCGTGCCGCACACTAACCCGAAAGCGCTGCAAGTACCAGCCACAAGACATGGAGTATCCTGTAGATTCGTTGGTGAGAAAATGAAGGACGCGAGAAAAAGAGATATATGCATTTGCCGTGTGGCACAAAAAGGGCTCGCGCATGAATACATTGAATGTTTATAAATCTGGACGAGTATAAATCTAAATTCGACCGCGTGCAACCATCCGCAAGATGCAATATCATGCGAGCTGATGTTGAACACGATTCGCCGTAATTGATTGGGGAATATTTCAGGAATATTCTGGAATTTATACTCTCTATCGCAATACTGCATATACATATTAAAGGCCGCGTTTATACCATACATTTCGCACTATAGGATGTGTGTGTATTTAATATGAGATATAATCTCTACATATTAAAGGAGAGAATGAAATTCTGTATTAGAGAATATTTAATTTGCGAGATATAAATATCGAAGACTATAACGGTACAATATAATACGATATAAATACGGGAGTAGATCCATTGAATCCACGAGACAATTATAGTATCATTAATAATACGAATTAGTTAATAGTACAACAATGTGTTGTGATAATGCAAATATTGCAAAAATTTCCAAAGTATTAGAATTTCGATGTAGACAGAAAAACTACTTTCTCGAAAGTTACATACTAATTCTGTTGTGATTATATTGTCGATGTATGTAGAAGTCTCTTTTATCGTAAATCTTTACAAGCCATTTATAACGTAATAGTCCGGAAAGTAATCCGACTATACAACGTCAGAACGAGGACTCTTGTACGCTAGATATAAATTTCCACGCATTCAGCGGCAGCGGGAAACTACTTCGCGGGGGGGGGGAGTTACGTTTTCCACGTTATGCCCCATGCCGAAAGAGAAACTCCCGGAGTGGTTTTCTGTCTTCGTTCGCGGACTACCGGGCAAAGTCGTCCGATTATCGAGTTTCGCGAAGTCGGACGTCGTTACAGCGTGAAATTAAAGCCAGGGCTTCTCCTCCTGCTGCCCCACCTCCTCGGGATATTTCGCGAGGGCTGAACATCGGTAACGAGGCACTCGAGCCCAGCGTCGACAGCTCGGAGGCCAACTTATCAGAACTCACAAATAAGGACGGCCGGCGTTCTCCGAATACCCTCGATGCGAATTCCAGACGCCGGAGTGCCCGTGGCGAATTTTTCAATGTTCTCTTTTCATCGCTTGCGCGTGACCAATGCCTCTTTTTCGCTCGCAAAAGTCTCTCTCGCTCCTTCTTCGATTTGATTCGCCCTATCTCTCTCTCTCTCTCTCTTTCTCTCTCATTGCTCCTTCTCTGTTTCTATTTCCGCGGTTCCATCCTCTCTCTCTCTAGCTCATTCGACCATTATTCTAATGAAAATATGATGAGATATCATTTCACCGACTGATTGCCCTCATTACCGGACAATGCCCGCCGGCTGTGCGAGCATTTCCGGCAGCGCGCGCTCTACCTTTGATTTAAATAGCGGACGTTTTCTGCAATGCCGCTTTACCCGCGGGAGACTCTTCCATCCCGCGGGTTTGCGTCCATCTGCTCTTCGTTTCTCAATCGATGATCCGTGACGATCCACATCTACGTGCGCGCAATTAGGATTCCCGCTATCAATTCCGCGGAGGGTCAGCGATTTCCTTCGCCCCGTTAAAGTCTCCGAGCCAGCGATCGAGAGAGAGAAAGGGGGAGGGAGAGAGAGAGGGGTGGGGAACTCCGGGAATAAGATGGAAAGTCCGGTACTTCGTCGAGCGCGCTTGCAAGTTTTCCGGCTCGGGTCCCCCCTTCTTACGCTTCGGTCTTCGTGACTAGAGGGGGTCAGACAGACAATTCCATACCCTTCCACGAGTCTCAGGGGGAAGAGAAAAGGTTCGTCTGGCTTCGCTCCGTAAGGGAATAAGAACAATGATGACGGACACGACAGTTTCCATTTGGGGAAACTTCCCGTTCGCCTAATGCAACGTATATCGCGAGCGAGACAAATATTGGCGGCCGAGTTGAATTTATTGTATACATTTGAAACGAACAAGCGTGTGTTGTACACGTGCGGCGCGTGCTTCGAGGGCTCGAGGGAATAGCTTTTTTAATAAACGAAGAACGACAGTGGTTAAAATATTTCATACGGTGTAAAAGTGTATTTGTTTTAATCATAACGCTAAATTAGTTTCTTATCCATGCGTATAATAGCACGGCGCTTTTTATGGAATCTCGTTGTACCAGAGAGAAAAAATGATTAAATGCATTGCCGTGATAGTTGACGCAAAAATCGCGCCGTCGCGTATAATCGCGGTTACGATCGTTAAAATGACGGTTAAACAGCAATTTCGACTTCAAAGCGACGTGATTTCTTGTCATTTATCGCAATGATTTTTATGCGAAACTCGTGTGCATCGCCGCGCATTTGCGTAAAATTGTTTCGCCGTGTCATTTTCACTGAAATTATATGCTGCTAAACATCTGTCATTATCTCGAACATATTTTTACACACATATTCGAGACATCCTTTTAACAAATATATAGGGTGGCTCCGGACATTTGCGACAAACTTAAAGGGATGCTAGATCTCGGTAAATTGTGTGAACAATTTTTTTTTAGTAACCCGTGTCCGGCGACGCCTCCTTAAGGCACTAGGCTCTGTTGAACATTATTGACAATTGTGTATTTCTTATGGGAGCATGTGTCAAAAGTTTGGTATACACGACCCCTGTCGATACTCAAAATGAGTTCATCCGCAGGATAACGAACAAATGTGATGCGATTCGCAATACTCCTGGAATTTTCCAGAGGATGCGTCAGTCAATGCACCGTAGATGCAATGCTTGTATTGAGGTTGCAGGTCGCAATTTTGAACATTTGTTGTAATAAAATACACAAACTAAAATTTAAAAACGTATGATTTTTTAAATTCTAATCTAATCTAATCATACAGAAATCAAACAGCGTTCAACAAGACTAAAAACGACGCTTAGCGCCTTAAGGAGGCGTCGCCGGACACGGGTTACTTAACAAAAATTGTTCAATTTACCGAGATCTAGCACCTCTTTAAGTTTGTCGCAAATGTCCGGAACCACTCTGTATACGAGTGATTGTTTTTTGGGTCGTAAATACTAGGTTTTTCTTTATTTCTTCATAAAAGAGCGACAGTGTCTTAACGATGTCTGTATAAACGCCACCTCCGTGTTACAGTTTTTATCACAGTGGAAAAAGAAGTCAGATTCCGACCCTCGTAATTGTACAGCAGAAGAAACAATTTCGACCTTAGGCCTAAGGAGGAATGGGACGCCGAAAGCAAGCAAGAGGAAGAAATTATCTGATAGGTACTTCCGTAGGGTCGCGCGAAGCCAATACGACGCAAAGGGAAGGAAGGCGAAGGGTAGAAAAATACGGGAAGCCGTTCAAAGGACGGAGATGGTTCGCGACGAAGAGAGCGTCTCGTCGTGACGAATCTACCGACTTCTCTCGAAAGAAATTAGAATCCGCTTTTTTCAGACGGTGTGATTCAATCTACAAACTAAATTGAGTTGGCATTCGCGCCGCGAGACGAATGCCCACCGGATTAGTCCTGGGTACTCGAATTTCGGTACCCCTCCCTTGTCGCTTCATCTCCGGCGATTCTTCTTCGCCTTAAGCTTATCCTTTCTTTCGTTTTTGTTCGATCTCCGGCATCTTCTTACTCGCGTTTTCTTTCTAATGGAGAGTCGCCCAGACTCGTGAATATTTTTCGCAGCACGATGTTCCTTACAAAGCGTGCTCGAAATCATCACGCTTCTTTATTCGACTTCGGATAACCACAGTTTTGGAGGACGCACTTCGTATAAAATCAAAATGTAACGCATGTATGGCTTATGATTGATTTATATCGTGCGGCAAATAATGTCAGCGGCCGAGTAAATAACTCGTTCAAAATATTAATTATCGATTATACCGGCCCGAACAATGTATTCCGCGCATTTTGTTTTCCATCGAAACAATGCGCGATGAAATTTTGATATGACTTTTATAACCGATTCAATAATTCAACATATTATTTGTCCGTCTGTTTTGTCGACATTTTTGCTGCGCGCGTAGAATAGCAACATGTCGGGCTAATGTAGAATAATGATGATAATGACGATGATAATAATAATAATAACAGCCGTAATAGTAATAATCAAGCGTAAATGGCGGTCCAAAGAGCGATCGAACTTTGTCCATCGAAATATACGCGAATCCTACGCAATTCTGTCGTTTTTGAGTTGACGTCATCGCATATCACAATGCATATTCAACGCATAATGCCGTGAATTATTCCGCATAATCGCAGACGGCTTTGATGTATTGTCGCATCGTCGCCAAATGTGTCAGCATGATGATTTTAGGAACATCGTATGTTTCGAAAAAAAAAATATTATAATTTCAATTCTGTAAAAATAGACATTCAATTTATCGATATTGTTTCCGTTCATAATTATTATCTATTTCTTACACGAATTATATATAGACTGTTATACATTCCAAAATTTTTCTGCTAAAGAGAACCTAAAAATTTCATCTCATTGTCTCAAATTTTTCTATTGTATCTCGTATTGTATCTCTACTCTTCTCTCCACATGTTAAAAGAAAAACTTTCAATCGTTTTCTCCGATAGAATCTCATGCTACGCACAGACAGGTCACCTCTTATGCCAGTACATATTGCGTGGTTCAAGTTTCCGGAAGTGACCCGCCGTCTAAGTTTCCGTTTAGTCCGTTCTTCTTTCTTATCCGCCCTTACGGGCTTAATTCCCGGGAAAATCGGATTTTCCGGTCGATTGGAAGCGCCTTCTACGTACGTAGGATGCAGGGATGCTCTACTCTACTACCCTTGCCTTCCCCCCTCTCTCTCTCTCTCTTCACGTTCGGTAAGCCCCGGTGCCTCCAGCTTTTGTCAAGTGAAATTTATATTTATTTCAGTCCCTCCTGAAGTCGAACATGCGTATAGGATGGCAGCAAACGACTAAGAGAAAACAGAAGAAGAGAGGAAAGGAGAGAGGGAGAGAGGAGAGAGAGAGAGAGGGGGGGATAAAAGCGGTCGCTTTTGTCTCGGTATTTCCTTCAGGACAAGCAAGCCCCGTCAGTCTCCAGGAGAGATTAGAACGACGAGAGATACGTGCGTCTCCCGGCGGAAGCAAAGGAGACGAATAGCCTTTCTGCGAGACAAACTTCCTGCCGCGGCGATCTCCTGTCTAGCTTCGCATAATACGGCAGATCGCGCGCGAGGGACGAGACTTATCGGGTGCATTAACCGCAACGTGCCTCGCGATTGGTGAAAGGTGCTTTCTTACTGTGAACGACCGGAACACTTCTACGAGAGACAAAAGACGATTATATCCAATTGCTATAATTTCTACCACAATGCCGGATTCATATATTCGTTTTTGTGATTATACTCAAATCAAAATTTTGTTGAAATAATTTCGAGCGTTTAAACACTCCAGATCAGCGATACTCCGAAGGTATGCGGTATTTCTTGTCTACTGCTCCAATTTTACGTTTTTTTTTCTCCGAAACCTTGCCTTTGCCTTAACGAATTCGTTGCAGAATTTCTATTCTCGCATTTCACGATTTGCGTGGTGGAAATGATGATTATCTTTTCGGTTACCTCGCATAGCGCATCACCCTTCTTTCGCGCGCTTCATAACTTAAAAATAAATGGGAGAAACGCCGAGAAAAAAAGCAGCGTGGAAAGAAGTAAAGTCGGTCATTAGAATTGCCCCAGGGAGGACTCCGAGCTGGCTGCGCGGACTCGCAGACACTTTAATCTTAGACTCTCGCCAGCTTAAGCTTGCGTTAAAAGACTTTTCGAGCGAAGAATAAACGGAACAACTTCCGTCTAAATTTTTTAGGCTGATAATTTTTACACATGCACATTTGCTTTGGTATAATTAAGCCATACTCTCATATCAATCGATATTTGACGTCGAACAAAAAATACTTATTGATTTACAAAATTTCACTGCGTTCTGCTAAAACGATTATGAAGCAGAAGCAAATTCTGTCGTAAAGAACAATTCAAACTTTTAACTATTAGTGACGTAATGGTTGATACGGGAAAAATCGAGTTATCAGGAGCAATGGTTGCGAGCGAACAGTAAATGTTGTCGGTCTGCGAGAGTACCAAATGCATTAACTAAAGAGAGATAAATAAGATATTAGAAGTGAAACTTCAAACAACTCGTCTGCGCCAGAGCGCAATCCACTCAATAATTCATTATAGAACGAGAAGTCGCAATTACGGGGCAGAGAATCTCCAATTAAGGCACTCCTCGAATCATGCACCCCACGGATCATAGGAGACGCTCCCACGATACAAAAAATTCCAACTCGGTAACTTCGGTAGTAGTAGTAGGTCAAATAAAAAGATCCATAATTCATGTTGTATCCGACTTGCTTTTGTTGCCTCTCAATTAAAAACTGCTTATTTCGTCGCAGTCCATCGTCTTGGCATAACTGTTTCACTAAACTTGCTAGTGATCGGCATGCATCTCTTCGCAAGAGAATTTCCGCGACGAGACAATCCCGCCTTCTATCTTTGCGAAAACGTCCGGATCGAAAAAGCAGAATCTTGTAAAGGAAGTCGACAAATTCGTTACGGAGAGAAGACGGAGAGTAGAAAAGCAGTAAGCAAAGACCGCAAAGAACATATATATATATATATATATATATATATATATATACACGGAGTGTCTCAGTACTATTTGATATCCTTTCGACCATAGAAAAAAAAACAGAATTTATTTTAACAGGATTCACTTCTACCATGTTATTACAATATTACGGCATAAAAATCTGTCTCTTAATAAAAGACATTTTTATGCTGAATTACATTTCAAGACTCTGCAAATAAAAAACAATATTTCGTTTTTCAATTAACTTCAATTACATTTCATTTTAAAAACATTTTTAAATATCATGTAAACGCCCACAAATATTTAAGAAAGAAATTGAAGAAAACAATGAAAACAATGAATGATAGCTAGATTTATCTACTTCAGATTTTGTTCAGAACATAATAGGTTCGCTACAAGGACATTGATAGCCCTGAAGCATTTCATATATAAAGAAACGGTCACGGCGAGCCACGAAAATTGGTTCGATTCACGAATCGATTGAAATGGGGCACAAAATCATAAAACCACTCCGCGGTTGCGAATAATGGTTTTTCGTCTCGGACAATCGGGGACGAAAGAGAGCGGAAAAAGAAAAAGAAAGAGAGAGAGAGAGAGAGAGAAAATGAAAGAGAGAGAAAAAGTCCGTACATTCAGCAGAGAAAATCGCGAGTCGAATATCATCAACTTCTATGAACTATAAGGACGTGTACGTAGTACGCGACGGCGATTCCTAAAAGGCCGGGCCGTTTAAAACCTGAACTTCTTGAGTCGCGGATGGAGAGGCGAATAAAAGCTTGCGTTTTCCCTTCTCGTCTTTTCCGTCTCATGTTCACCCCGGGATCTCTTCCCATCGTTACCATTTTTGCGCTTGCCCGAAAGGACCAAACAGCTATTGTAAAATGCGATTCTCCGATAAGTCCGAAAAGAATCAATTTGTTTGACCTTCGCGTTCGCTAGTCGGCGTCTCTTCTTTCCACAGTCGTTCTCCATTATCGCCATGATTCATTTCGATATCTGCCGCGACGTTCTCGCGGAATTATTTCGGAAATCTATTTTTCGGAGCTGTTCGTAAAAAGCAAACTACCGAGAAATGGCGCACTTTGTATCGCGAGATACCTCGGCATTTATTCTTCTCTTCTTACAAACGCATCTCGCTATCTCTTTTTTTTATAAAGTTGTTTCTTTTTACAAAAGGCTTTCACCAAACGTTTCTCATAAAGCTGTCTGTTTTCGTTCGTTTCGATGAACGTTACTGCGAACATTCGACCCGGAAAGACATCAAAGCGCGATTTGCGCTACGCAATACAAACGGATTTCGCAAATTCTCGCCGACGCGAAGCTACAGGTTGTCCCGGCACGGCGGAGGGCGCCGAAGATCTGATTCTACGAGGCTTTGCTCGTCGATTTAGCCCGTCGCGCGTGTTTTATCACCGCGGCGAAGCGTCACCATCTTTCGGGGTTGTCGTCGCCGGGGAGGTTTCATTGCCGAGGCTTACGAGTGCAATTCGCGACGGACGGTGGAGAGTGAAGAGATGGCGAATGCCATCGTGCAGGAAATTCTCCGGGAACCCGCGAGAAAGTTAGATTGCTGAAATAGTTGCCGACGTTCTTATCTCTGTCGCGGCTGGTGGCCTGACACGACGAAGAAAAAACCGAGCAAAAGGGGATGTGCGAGAAGGGGTTAGCGAGCGAGAGACAGATAGACAGAGAGGGGGGTGAGATAGATAAACGGAGAGAAAGAGAAAGGTATACGTTCCAGTACGCCGCGGGTGAAAATTCGCAGCTAATTTATGTGCCAATTAATTGCTAATTAAGGTGCCGCTTTTTCGGGCGAATTAAATTCTCCGGACGAACCGCCGCGACGGTTTAGATAGAACCATGGGGGGGGGGGAGGATAAGGGAAGAGAGCACAAAGCCGCCCTCCGACGTTCCAACTAAGTTGACTGTTACCTTCTTAACTTAAACTTCTCGCTTTCTCTCTATCGTTCTACCTCGATTTCTCGTTCACGCTCGAAACTCTTTCGCAAACCGGAAAGATATTCGCCCAGGCGACGTCCCGCACTTCTTACCGCTCGAAACTTTTGCCCTCCGCTTTTTCATTGCGGATCAGGCTTGAATCGGTGGGTTTCTGCTCGCGCGGATACATACTGGACGCCAGACATCTACCGCACGATCGGCTACAGACATTTCGAGGAATTTCTGATCCTTTTTCGCTAAAAATTTGATAGCAGACTATTATTTCTTACGCGTATTCAAAGTACTATCTTGTATTTTATCGATCGTCTTGACGAGAAAAAAAGTAAACTTTTATTAAATAAAGTTAATTTGAAATTATGCGAGAAAAACTGCAAGGCACTACCATGTTCGTGGAATTTGTGAGTGAATTTAAAAAATTTTCGATTCTCGTCCTTTTCGTTCAAGGATTACGTGATCGAAGCTCGACAACTTGACTTGCAGGACCCATTAACTTTCGAGTAATTTCGCAATTAGGACCTCCATCGAATTTTCGTTCTTTTTCGGTAGAAGACTTCCCGAAAGGGGGATAATTTCGATTTCTACCTTCGCGCAAACGTAAGGTCGTTTACTACTAGTTTCACGGACCGTTTTCCGGAGAAGGTAAGGTTGATTTTCTATCGATAGCAGTTCGGGGGCTCGCCTAGAGGAACGCCCGGCTTGTAATTTTATTGCAATGGAAGAGGCAGCCAACTCCAGACGCGCTTCTACGAGGGATGTTTATGCGTTTCCTCGCTGCTTGTGAATCGTCCTCTCGCTCTCGACTCTCGCGGAACAGACCGTGTTCGATTGTAAAGGTCGCTGCGAGCTTCCACGACCGTTGATTCCACCAAGAGAAAAGCTCCACGAAACCGGAGAACGGGTCAGAAGGGAAAGGCGGGGACGGAGGTGCGGGTTGACTGGGGAGCGAAAGCACAGGACAAACAAACGGAATGGAGTACGGCGAAAGAAAACAACCCCTCCGCGTACGAAACAAAAGAGTCCCGTGCTCGAAACAGAAATCCCGCCGCTCTTTTTCTCCGAAGCAGGAGTAAATATTGTCCACCCTCGGCGCGTACTATACACCCTCCACCCGCGTTCGGGTTTACATCGGCTGTTACAATATCTGGGGATTGACAGTTCGCAGAGTCTCTTCAAGCTGTTCACGCTTCGGTGTGCCATCAGTGCCGGTACTTCCGCCTGAGAGCTCGTGCGCGATGTTCACCACGCTTAATCGATTATCCCGGAGTCGTTAATAGCCTCTCTAGCCTCTCATTCAAAGGCAAATTTCATAAGTCAGCGTGAGTGTCGCTGCGAGAATTTTGTACAGTCTAGGGATTCAAATTATATATAATGGCATATTCATAGCATAATTATTGGTTTGTATAATCTCCCAATGCGCTCATATATCGATACTATATTGTTTCGGAAGATTTTTTCATACATTTGTATAATTACGATGATACATAATGACAATTAAATATGTTCAGATCCAGTTCATATTACCGTATACAGCGGTGGGATTAATGGACAACGATCGCTCATTGCGATAAACAAACGGCTTATGGTTTTGAAATGCACAATTTTCCCAATGCACAATGGATTGACTTTTGAATTCCATAGAACGGTACGATTGGATGGATTATCCGTTGCACTTTTGCTCGCAAAATACTGCATACATATTCCATTGTCTCTCGCAATTTTTAAGTTCAATGGATTTTATTTTATAAACTAATATTTAAATGTGCCTGCGCCAGAAAACGTGCGTATGTCAAAAAATAAATAAAAAAGATATAAAATAAAATAAAACCTTTTATCACCGATACCCCAAAGGGTTCGTTAAATTATGTTCACACAGTTTAAATATTTTATTATAAAGATGACATGTACAAAACATTTGCATGCTGCACGCAGCGTAGTGGAAAATTTTCTTTATTTATATAAATGCAATATTTCTTTTTCGATTTGCAGTTCCGTATTTGTTAGTTAAATTTACTTAATTAACGTGTCATAGTTTTATTCACAAATACATAAATATGTCAGTTTTATCGTACGTTTCTTTTTACATTTATTCTTTTTTATTGATTTTATAGGGGTGAAATCAGAATATATCAATACTCTTATTTCTAATGCTCCGAATTTAGAACTTCCTATTCAATTATGAGCAAATCATCCAAGGAAAATCGTTAATGACATTCAAGTTGAATATGATAAGAACGGCTACGCAGATGACGCGCTGATATTATAATTAATTAAACCTTACTCAGCTCGCATACTAACGATTTTATGGCGGAAATCTGGAAATAGCGGTTAAACCGTGCGGTCGTAAAATCTCCGCTTTCTTAACTACTTCGTAATACGAGTGCTGGCACGCACATTCAAATCGACATTTCCATGTAGCGAACGAGAATACGACGAGCGGAATCTGGAGCTTATTTACGATGTCTATCGAGGCGGTTTTAGTTTCCTCGTAGTCTCGTTTTTCCGAGTGTGCTCAATCGCTTCTCGAATTAAAACGTCCGACTTGGCAAAAGTTTCGTCCGAACTACCCCGCCCAAAAAGAGAGAGGATTCTCGCGGAGGGTTGGAAAACGGGGCGGATGAGAGACCTCGGTTGTTTTCTTCGGGATTTTTCTTACGCGCCCGACGAGAGCGCACCGGCGAAAAAGTCGCTGATGGCGAATCGCATCGACGACGTGAGATCAGATACCGGACGAGCCAGAGCAGAGAGAGAGAGAAAAGAATCACGAATCTAGCTTGTTAATTAAGTATCGGATTTAGTCAATGCCCCGATCGTTCGGTTCTTCGTTTTGCAGCAAAGTGCCGTAGTTTTGAAACTCGGAGATGACGGCAAAACAATCAGCATAAACTTAACTGCATTTTGCATTCGTCCGAGCACTTGTTCACTTGAATCGAATCAAAAGTTAAAATCATTAATTCCTACTCTCCGACTATTATGGTTAAAGTTGGGTAATGTATTGCAATGAGATCAATTTGACTTGATAAATAAGTAACGTTATAGAAAATGTCTTAGTAAACCGCCGTTTACTTATGCATTCCTTCACAACTTTGTGATTAATTCCTCTTCAAAATAAAAATATGGAGAAACCAATATTTTTCGTAATAATTTATAAGAATGATCAAAAATAGCTTTTTAGAGAGCTTTTTATTCTCGGTTGCTCGATGTTTGAAAATTAAGTCGCACAGATACGAACGAATGGAATAAACTTATTCATTTAATTCCACAAGTAAACTTTGGGAAAAAATATTCAACAATGAAGATAGAAAGATTGTGACAAACGGCAATCTTTACCGACATCTTCATTTAATAAAAAGTCAATTCCGAATTGGACGAAGAATACGTAGATTAAAAGCGTCTCGCGCTATCCCTGTAATAGATTTCACAAACCGATTAATTGGCAGGATTAGGTATGCTTATGACAATAATTGTCAAGATTTAAGTGAATACTTCCTAGAAGAAATTTAAATGAATATTACAACGTTCTCATTAAAATAATGCTGTTGTTATAGCGACGCATCGATCCTTGCACCGTAGCGCTCTCTTAATTACCGCTCTGCGAGCTGCGGCAAAGCGGAAGAAACAAGGTAACGCAGCGTTTCCCCATAGAGCCATTGTTCATTCGTTATTCGCGCCTGTGCAGGATTTAACGCAATTTCCATTTTGAATACCGTCGACCGTCCATCGCGTTCTTACATCAGGTACCGATTGTACGGCAGCAATTAAAACGGTATCGTACCCCCGCTTTCGTATTCCGTTGCTTCGGTGGCCGACGGCGACCTAAAAGTATTATTTTGCGATCGAGTTTCGAAGGAGATGGGACAACAGCAATTCTCTACGAACTTTCGATGCGGAGCGTGCAGGACGAAATGGATAGCTCGCTCGAACGCGGCTACGAGAACCAAAGACGCCACTTAGTCCTTGTGAAAATTTAATTCCGGCTCCCTACGGGGGACGCGAAATTGGGGTACCCTCCGTCATCAGGAGGGTTAATATACTTTGTGCATTTAGCGGCAGAGCACGATGAATCGCCCCGGGAACGAAAACGTGACACGACACACAAGCCCGCCTTTAATATTGCATGACTCTCCCCATGGCGAAATCGCGGAAAGCGAGAATCGTCGGATAGTACCTTTTATTTGCCGTTGGAACTTTCGGAGCTCTCGGACGTGCGTTGTTTTGTTCGCACGAGGGAAACATCGATCCAAGAACACATCACTGGAAAACGACATTATCCTGTCGAGAGAAACGCAACCAATAATTCAACGGCATGTTTTTGTTGCGCGACGCGCAAGAACGGTAGCCGTGCTTCGGGGAATCTGGAGCGAGGAACTGTCGTGTCGCCATCACGTTCCCACGTAAATCGACAAATTTTTATCCTGTTACTTGTTGGCGTGCAATTACCGTGGCATTGAATTCAAATACCGTCTGTTGTTCTTGCCCAAACAATGAATTCAGACGCCTCCCTTCATACAAAGTTTCTTTTGAAATATCGGAAGCGATCTGTATCAACAAAACGAATACGGCTTCAATAAAACAGAAATTGTTACATCTTGTTCTTATTAAGGCAAAATATTGTACAAGTCTTCTATTTTGAGAAGACTATAAGTTCTTATAATTTATATAAAATTAAAAGCGTAACTATTTGTTATTTTTTATTTGCATCATGTTTGCGTTATAATTACATTTCTCAAATCTCAATATTTTTTAAACAAGATTTTCTATATATCATAGATTTATCAGAAATAATTTTATCGTCGAGGGTGTATGTATGATTACGACAAGATCGGACAAATAATCTCTGGTCGTGCGATATCTCGAATCACGATAGGTAGCAGAAATTCGTGGAATAAAATTGCAATAATAACAACAAAAGCCAGTACGCTGTTTCCCGGACCGTATCTCGAAATGGTTTTCAGATTTTTACCGTAAGAAAGAATGGCGGTACTACGTGGTGGAAGAAAAGGGGGAACGAAATTCTCATGAAAATTCTACAACGGCAATGGCGGTGTTTCCCGTAATGCTTGCTGATCCTTACATTATATCCGATGTTCCTCGCGCATCACCTCGCATTTATTGCCTCTATTGTGGTTTTACAAGCGTTCGAGTTGCACGATACAGGCACAATGCAATTATCGAAAATTTTATTATTATTATTATTATTATTATTACAGATACAGAACGTCGTAGATTTAACGGAAAAATATTTCGATAGATATCTCGATTTGACATAGATTTTATTTTAGCGAAGGTAATTTAAATAATACTACAGCGCATAATTTTATTATCGTATAATATTTCGATGTAATGTTATCTAATTGTATAAAAGAATTTATTTCGGAAATGCAATAAGTAAACAAATAAACTGCAGATGCTCGGTCAATATTTCAATTATCTGACCAATCGTTTATGCGTTTTTGTTTTCTGCATGCGCGTATCATATAACCACGCGCGATCGCTACGTCATTATATCATTACATGCCTCGGCTAACAATTAATCGCATTATCCGAATGAGGCTTTACCGCGAGCTTGCAGGTATTTATCGTATCAATGGATTGGATAACGAAGTTTGCGTGGTATACGTACGGCCGGAGGTCGATATGGCCGACACGAGCTTACGTGTGGCAATAAATAGTAGAGCACATGGTTCACCAAAATATCACTTATCAAGAAATATTATTCTCTTTAAATAGTTTCTGTAATTAAATAGTTTTTCTAATTAAAAAGATTTAGCTGAAAAAAAATACCGGATAATCGCTCCTGAAAGTTTTATACGAGATGTAAAAATAATTTTTACGCAAAAAAAAAACGGTACTTCCCTCGGTAGCCATTTCGCGACATAAATGAGGATACGTTTTAAAAAATATACAAACATAAAAGTATACGCGTGCGTTGCCGGCAGTCAGCGATTAATCGGGTGAGCTCTCAACGAGGGAAAAAGGCGCTCAGCTTTCGCGGTATGTGTTGCGATTTAGCGTGCAATTAGCAAACGCGCTCTTGACAGTTGCCCTCTTTCCCTGCGTAGAGCCTCAATTTGGCCTTTAATTCCGGAATACATAGACAGAATTAACTTTGTCTTTCATCAAAGCTTTTTTTATGCGCCTTTAAAAAATATCTCGGCCGGCTAGCCGGAGTAAAAGCTTGCTAAATTATTTGGAGCGCGAGCAGAAGCTGTCGGAATGATGACGTAACGTAGTCGACGTGGAATGTGTAATATTTTGCTTTGTGATGCCAATGTAATTATTTTCATTTATCTGTGCTCTCTCTCTCCTTCTCCCCTCCTCTCTCTCTCTTTTTTTCTCTCTCTCGACCAACGCGCATTAATGATTCGCAAATAAAATAGGGATGCGAATAAACG
Source organism: Aphaenogaster floridana (assembly GCA_003063835.1). NCBI lineage: Eukaryota > Metazoa > Arthropoda > Insecta > Hymenoptera > Formicidae > Aphaenogaster > Aphaenogaster floridana. The sequence goes on from NJRP01000056.1 coordinate 125,200, forward strand.
GCACGGCAAAAACTGACGTTCAATTTGATGTATACTGATTTCACGGTGGTTCATGCACACGCGCATTATTATTGCGCCCGTGGGAACGGACTCATCTGGCCGGAATCAACTTTATAACAAATAAATTGAAATCGCGGCGGAGGTTTCAGAGAATCAAGTGAATGTCTGTGATTTACGAGGAACTGCCGGATCGGCCGCCGGATGGCAGCAACATTGACAGGAAATGCCCGACAATCGAAATAAAAAAAAAAAAACGCTCGGCCCACATATTGGATCGGTCGGCATAGCGTCATCGATGAATGAAAACAAGACAGAATAAAGAAAGCTCAAAAAACGTACAGGAAGGACAGAAATGGTAGGCAGTCGGGCGTTGTTTCCTCCCTCATCGCGGAAATCACGAGCAAACGTATCCGCGAAGCAAAATTAGAATCGAATTAAAAAGCTGGCCGAGCCAATTAAAACGTTTTGCGAAAGTTCAAGAGATTCTCCCTCGGGAAAACGGTAGGGTTTCGCGGAACGGTGGTTTTTTCTTCCCCCATTACGTCGTTTGCCGTCTGGTCGTCGAATCGGACGCCATTAAGCCAACCGTTCTTCCGTATAAATACCGCATAGTTGAGAAAATAAAGGAAGAAAGAAGTCCAGCAAGATGTGGGCAAAGTTTCTGTTTAATTTCAGAAAGATTTACCTCGCTATGCTCGCTGTGTCGACGTAATCAGCCGTACTCGAGCAAAGTTCCAGGAATGTCAGCGTTTTAAACATGTGGTTAAAAAAGAAAAAAAAAGAGTCTTAATTTTAATTTCGAAGAGGCAGCGATTTTAAAGTGATGTAATCGAGCATCGGCTATTCGAGATCGTCGTTGATTCAAGGATAAATCACGAATGAATGATACATCGTCCGCATCGACTCGGAGTGCGTTTAAGTGAGGTTTAAATCAGTAAACAGTTTCGAAGCCGTTATCCGCGTACGACGCAGTCAAACTCCACGGTGCGGGATAGGAAGCTTAAAGCTTCGAACATTACCAAACGGTAGCAGCTGTCCCGGAAGCTTCCTTTAAATATTAAACAACGTAGCGACGTCCCCGATAGCGCTAATAGTTATTACGCGATATCGTCCGGGAAAACTGTCCCCAAGGCAAGTGACTTTGTTATAAAACACAAACCGGTGTGCTCGGTTACCACTACCACCAGAAGGATAAAACTAGAACTTTCCGCCGTATCGTATAACGTAGTCCTTTTGAGCACGAGCCTGCCGACGAAAATTATGCCGGGACATGCAGTTTCAGAATAAGGGTCCTTCTCTTTCTTTCATGCAGTGCCGTCGTAAAAGCAAAATTTTACGCGACAAGGTTGAGTGATATATCTCTTTTTGCTGGCTTATGTACGTACACATCGCAAGGATACGTGAAGGTACGTTGTTCGCGAGATGTCTTCGTCACGCGTGACTTCTTGTAAGGGATCCAATCATTTCCGTGTGCTTACTTCATTCAATTATAATTAGTAAAAATATCCTGTGCTATAACGCGTTCTTCGATGATAGTCTGCAAATTTCTGCGATTCCTCGCGTATTGCAGGACTTAGTAATTTTCAGATGAACGTACGAGAAGATTTTTATCTCAAAAGAATGCAGAATAAATTTGTATGAATTTATAAAATAGAAATAAACGACGATATTAAAAAATAATTTAATTTGTAGCTGAGCTTCGAAGTAAGTAGTTTGAATCTCGTAGAAACTAATAAATATTCGCCATTTAATCAGGAAACGCGCAAGACAAATAAATAGATAAATCAGAAAACGTTTTGAAGTGCAAATTAACGATATTTTTTCTTTTGTTTCCGTCTTCAAGTAAATGGTAAGAGAAGCGTTGATATTGTATCTATATAATCTTCGTTCGAGAAATAGGATTTTCCTCGCCGAAGAATGGGGGGATTCGCTTGTCTATCGGTGCAAATGAATGATAATAACGGCAATCTCACTTACTTTCGTAACCGGTGAGCGTCGCCTCTGCTGAAACAGCGTCGCCGACTCCGTTCTCAGCTAGGCACTCGTAGTTGGTATTGTCGCGCGACGGCTTGACAGGTTCGATCCGCAGTAAAGCACCATTTTCATACTGGTGCACCACGTACCGGGACTGGGATTCTGTCGACATAAGACGGAAGATTGAGGCGGACGTCTGCGCCGTAAAAAGGAAAAACCCCCGTCACAAAAGGCGAGAAAATACCGGCGCGATCGAGGGCGCGCGAAAATGATCGGCGGCGGGCAACGGGCGATATAAGATCGAAAATTGCGCCGTTGCGGAATATAATAAAAGGGGGGTATGTGTGTCCTCTCGTATCCAATTCCGTGGCCCGAGAAATATTGAATGGGAATTGGATCGCGCGTCTGTATAAATTTCGAGAGCGGATGGCCCAGCCCCTGTTATCGTCTCCTCCGTTCGTCCGCGCTCACCGCGAATTGGCGTCCAGAATGTTACAAGCGGTCGCTGGCCATTATCTCATCGGGTGTTCCTCGTCGGATTAGTGAGTCGTCGACGACGAATATGGACCTACCCGTGATCGCTCGGGCACATACATTCCGTGGATCAGACCGAACGTTATGCGAAACCATCGCGCATCATCGGGATCATCTCGTGGGATTTGCTGGTCCTTCCGAACGTATGAGGATGTAACGTATGAAATCCGAGCTTTAGATTCGATCTTCAAATTGCTATTTCGGGGTTTTGCGATAAGATATTTAAGATTAATTTCCATCACTAAATATTTATTTAGCAGGTAACAATCTATGCTTGGAGAATACGATCTATACTTTCTACAAGAACCACTATCATAAAATATTAATTGACACAGAAAAGATACTAAATCAAGACACTTTTTCTAAAACAATAATTTATGGAGATATATTCTTGGTTTACTAAAGGTCAAATGAATTAACCGCACATTCATGAATATTACACGAACAGATTTCAAATTCTATGAAAGCTATTATATTACGGATGCAATGGACGTAGCCGTAGGTCAATGTATGCAACTATTTTCGAGGAATTGCTATCCTGGTCATTGTAATTTGGTTTATGGAAGTACTGTAACGTCGAGCTGTCGCGAATTGTTTGGTTGAGCGGAGCCTGACAAAAAGATCAGATATGACATGTCTGCATTTCGAAACGTCCAATGGAGCTCGTTCGGTTTCCGTCGCGGACGAGCGCGAAAATCGATTGGACAGCGATTAAGAATAACTAGAACCGAGCGAAAGAAAGCGAGATGCACGATAAAGGAAGAAAACTGCGGCAAAATGCATGAACGAGTGCGGGCGAGACGGTGCAGTCGGGAAAGACGTGAAAACGGAGAGCGGAGAACTTTTTAATTTGGATAAAATTTTCATTCTTTTTCACCGCGGCGTGTCCGATTCCTGAAATACAAATTTCGCGCACGTCGAGCACCAAAGAGCGCACCCTCGAGTATTCTCAACGAACCGGCGCGATGGCGACGATTCGAAGACGCCAACCGAGATGGAGACAGGGAAGGAAAATATGCGAAAGTACGCGGACTTACGTGAGATTCTCTTGCTGTTCTTTCGCCAGTGTATCTGGGGCGGCGGTGATCCTTCCGCAGTGCAGTAGAAGCTCGCTATCCCGCCTGCCTTCACCTGCTGCGATTGTGGCTTCACCAGGATCGTCGGCGGACCTGCGAACAAAAAGATCACACGGGGTTCTCTGATTAGACTCGCCTCACAATAGGATTTCCGTGTGACGGTCATGCGGCCAGCCTGCCATTTGAGGCGCATTTTGAGGCTTCGTCTGCTTTAACGCGCATTTCGTGGTAAAAATAAATTTTCTTTTCCTCGCCGATTAAAAAATAGGAGATAGATTAGAGAATGCAAAAAGCTTGTGAGTATCTCTTTAATGGATATCTATTCATTTGAAATTTATTTTTATAAAACACGTTATAAATATCTTTTTCATGTGAAGACTACCTACAGTTTCTCGCAATAATATCGCCTTCAGTACAGCTTCAGTAAAGCTTGTTTGACGATAAAAAATAATTTTAAACACTTGTAACACTGTTTCATATTAAATCATCAATTTTACTTCAAAGATGCAATAAAGATTATTAAATTTACATGTAATAAAAATATTAATAGTAATTCAAATTAAGAGTACTAAAAGCAAGATAAAATTGTGGAGAATTGTACTTAAACAAAGATTATTTCAGTTATTTGCACTGGAAATCACGTGGTCGTTTCATAAAGAATCGTAAAGTAGCAGGAAGTTATATAAAACTGAACCCTTCGGTCATGAAAATTGCGCGTTTTAACGTTTCTCGTTTCTCGTGTTAAAATTTAAGTAAAAAGTTCACAGTTGCGCTCGCTCGCCTGCCAGGCCAGCGTTAGAAAACGTTAATTTGCAAAGGAAAATTGCAGTCCTCGGTTACGCAGATATTTTCTTTCTACGTCAGCTCTGCTTGGGTAATTAGTCTCCTTCTCGCAATTCGGGTCATTAGTCTACTTTCCATCATTTAGAATGGCTTTCGCAAAGAGATTTTAAAACGTAGAAGGAGATGACGGACGGTATCGAGCGTCAAATTTGTGGGAGCCAGAAAATTCTCGATATGCAAAAATGGCCGGAGCTTGGCTGAAAAGCGGGACACTCCGGTTTTAGAGCGAGGCGAGTCTGCGCGTTTCCCGAAAGAGAATCGAGATCCCGAAAATAACGTTCCCGATAATTGTATCGGGTTCCGAGCGGGCGTTTGCAGCCTTCTACGAATTAACGTCGTAAAAGTCCGATCTGATTGCGCTCGCGAAATTTATACTCGTCGGGCGAGAACGGCGTATCTTTCCCGTCATCGATCGCGCGGCGCGGCGCGGCGCGGCGTGGTGGCTACACGAATGCACCGGGCCAGAAGTCGGTGACCGAAATTAGTGGATTTAGTGCGGCGGGAAGTCCAAACTGCCTCCGCTGCTACGCTTTTAACCTCGGGAATAAAGAGACGGCCGGTGCAAGATGGATGAACGTGACGCGCTCCTTTGTCAGATCCGCGCCGCGCTTCGCTGCGATGTCGAGCGGTCTCCGGAGAAAGAGGGAGAGAGGAAGAAAGAGAGAAGAGGAGGGAAGAAGAGAGAGAGAGAGAGAGAGAGAGAGAAACGTATGTAAAAGAGGATCGTCGTAGAGAAAGGACGACAGAGATGCGCTATCTGGAACGGGACTACCGCTCGTACTAAATTGGTCTCGGAACTTTGCGATCGTGTTGATCTTACGACGGGGAAATCGACACGTCATTTATGAGCATTATTTCCGCGAGTTGAGAGCTTGAGTGAAAAGTGGAATGTTCTGCGAGAGAATAGACCGCCGACAAGCGCGACGTCGATACGTATCGAGATGCAGGCTTTTTATCTTATCTTTTTATAGTCGAACGTTGTGCCAACGTCGATCCTGATCTGTCCGGCGCGCCGAAACGTCTGTCCCGCAACGAGACTAATGGATAATAATAAAATGTGATTTTCCAGCCGAGGGTGCTAAAAGAATGTTTATCTTGGCACAGTCGAGCTAATGCCGACGTTTATACGATCGTTTCACGACCGAAAAATGTCTGCCCGGCGGACGTTTACGGGTGCCCCGGTGCGCGATAAACTCGACTTATACTACTTGCCATGGCGCGGCATCGGTGTCTCCTTTTTCTGGGTCATTAGACATACTTTTACGATGTCGGAGTACATCGCACGCAGTAAAAAACTTTTTAATCCAAAGTGCAATCGTTCCGAGAGACTTCGCGATCTCATGGCTCGCGTGAGATTTTATTGCAGCATTTTTAAAACGGCGACTGTCGTATCATCAAGTGACACACTTTATCGGGCATTAAAAGAAGAATGTATCGAAACATAATAACGGTTTATCGTGGTAAACACTGATACGATATGTCGCAGTATACGAGAAATACTTTTAAAATATTCTTGATCCCCGTGTGTGTATGAGAATTTTATTTAAAAAATAATAATATAATGTTAGGGCTCAGACACAATGAAAGGAATAAGGAACAAGGAATTAAACATAGGGAATTGGGATGTGGAAGAAGCAAGAAGGAAGATATTTTCCTTCTTCCTTCTTCCACATACCAATTCTCTATGTTTAATTCCTTGTTCCTTATTCCTCTCATTGTGTTTGAGCCCTTATAGACACATTTAAATAATGTCTTATTTATATAAAATTAAAGCTTATAAAATTAAACTCTTGTACAATTATAAAAAGACAAACAGATAGAAATCAATACAGATAAAAGAAAGAACATAGATAAATCATTTCGAATTATGTAAAATATTTTATCAGCGGTGACTTAGGCCGGTATTCATAGTCTTCAAGATCGTCTTAAGTAATGTCTTAAGACGCTAATACGGCTCTGTGATTGGTTCATGACATCTTAAGATTGAACTTAAGACGGGCTTAAATAACTATGAATACCGGCCTTTAATGTCGCAAACAGAAAAAATCGTAATGAGAAAGGAAATTACAAATACAAAACTCATTGTATAGACAAAAACAGTCCTTTTTGCGGAAGAAGCAGAAACAAAAATGTAACCGAGTAATGAGCGCGGTTCGTCGTTTTCGCGATGAAAAATTAAACTTGCAAAAATGCATATGCACAAGAGACTCGACGATTCTACAGTTGACAGGTACGACCACTCTAATCTGCAAACGCAGGTCGCGGACACTTCACGCACGTATGCGCACACGCGCGCTTCGACCGGACGTAATTTAAGCTAAATATTATTCCGCCGACGAAGCACGGGTAATTTTTGATCGAATTGTGCATTCGGAATTACTCTTATCCGAACGTATTGTACCTCGGCGCGCAATTGTCGTTCTACCGGAATTGCTCGTAACAGGTCCATTAGTCGACCACGGTCGCTGTGTACACATAGAACACGTACACGCATGTACAACAAGGCTGCGACTTACCGCTCTCGCGTATGTGTATACGTGGGGTATGTGTGCGTGTGCGGCGATGCTTTTTATACAATTTGCTGCGATTTTATCTCGTGAACTCGTGGTGTAACTTTCGCAGACACGTCACGGAAATGTGTGGCGGTGCCTTTATCTAAATGTGTATGTGTATGGGTAATGTAATTACTATATTATAATAGAATTGTAATAAATATAAATAGAACAGTAAGATGTAGTAACAAGTCGGAAAGTTATGTCAATTTTAACTTGTAATACTTCACTTAACGACGTTTATTTGAAAAATCATTTGCAGCTGCGTCGATTTCTACAACATTATTGAAACGCGAATTATACATAATTCAATCGGGAAAGGTTTGGGATATACCATTTGTGGACTGTCGTTTCCGAGCGATCAGAATCTTCGAAAGTTCCGCTGTATACGGAGGAGCGAGTGCCAGTTAAATTCCGACATAGCAAATACCGAGTCTATCTCTCGACTGCAGCAGTTTTCGATCTTCCGCTAAAAGTGACCGTTTGCCCAATTCCATTAAAAGTGGATGAACGGGGAAACAGAGGGATAGAGCAAAAATAGGAAAGAGGTCGTTCGCGAAGGAGGACCATCCTCACTGCAGCTATATACCATCGATTCGATCCGACTGGTCAGCAATTCAAAATGCAATACAGATAAAGCTCGCGGGAGATATAACAGTGCCAATGTGCAATTTGTTTCATTTAATTGTCTGCGTAATTTAGCCACTGTATTCCTTTTGCTTTGTTTTTCGATCGTAAATGCTGAAGTAGCCAGCCTGCACAATAATAATCCAAGATGATTTTTCCAGCTATCTTTCCTGCATTTCCGGAATGTAATAATGATATTTTAAGTCGTCTTCTCCCATTATGCGCAAGCAAAAAATAGATTACTTTTACACGACCTTAAAGAGTTTTTAGATATATAAATAATTAAAATTATTAATGCCGAACTAATTTCTGTATAATTTGGGTAGAAATTAAGCTGGTAAATGCACACACATTCATTCGTACTAGACGCACCGCAATCGTACTAGATGCTATTAAACTATTATATTCCAATAATTGATTTATCGTACCTAACTGTTAGCTGGAAATATAGGTATGTCGCAAATACAACGGGATGTAATCTTTATGAATTTCAAGCCAATTGTAGCGAAGATTTAACTTTGCGATATTTTTGATGTAACAAATTAGAGCGCGTGCTCGAAAATGCATCGAATATCTGGGAGTTAATTTACTTTAGCCGCTGACATTTATTTATCCGAAATTCCCCCATTCCCGCTATCTCCCCTTCGCGAATAAATCATTTTCGGTGAGAAGATAAAAAAAATCGCACGAGAGGCCGATGAATGTGATTTTGACTGAAACGATAAGGGAAAAACACGCGAGAGGTGTAGGGGGCACGTTGTCAAGGCGGGAGTAATAGCTCGGCTCGAAAAATATTGGAAAAGCTTGCACGTGCCCGCCACTCGCTGCTCTTTCCTGAGAGACTCGCGCTGCCGGGTTGCACGCGAGCCGGCGAGTGTACACAAAGATTAAATGCCGGTGAAAATTAGATTGCGAAAAGCGAGGCGTGCCGTCGTTGCATCCCGCGAAATGAATGTCAGACCACTTTTAAAGAGAGAGCGAGGGGGAGAGAGACAAGGAGTGAAAGTGAGGGAGCATCCGGGGGGACGAGGGGAGATGCTCTGGTGGAAATGAAAATAGTAACACGGGACAAAGACTTTCAGGACAATTTCTCGCGTATCCACGGAAAGTTATCCGCGCGTAATTCTGTCTGCAACACGCGGGAAAGTGTTTCTCGTCCCGCAATAAAGTCATTTGCGAAAGGTCAGAGTGGAACGTAATCGGGGATGCAGGTGACCGGGTCGTGAAACATTTCGCAATAAAGAGTGTCAATATTGAATGCATGTCGCGCGATTGTCCGACATTCGAAATGGATTCTACCCTGCAATAGACGCTCGCGATCGCGACTTTTCGCGCGAATCGATCGCAATCCGTATGAAAATGCGCGACGGTAATATCTCATACTTAAAGTTTATAGCTATTCGGCACGGGCTCAGATAACTTCGAGAAAAAGTTTCGCTCCCGGTGTCGGCATTACATTTTATAGCCCGCCACGTCGTAATTGAAAAAGTAGCCGATAACGGAGCAATCTGCATGCGATTTGAATAACATTACGCGTTACTGACTACCGAACGTATTATAAAATCGATTCGAGGCTGGCGAACGCACGCGCGAACGATGCTTCGTGACATTGTACAAAAAAAAAGATGTTTCTTAAGAGCCGCCGGTAGCAATAAATATATTCGTAGAATTTTCGACTGGCAAAGGTGTATATAAGAGAGAACACTCGACTGTTCGGCCGTCGAGATCGGCGCTGTTGCGTAACGCTTCCATCAATTTCGTCACGCGGCAAATCCCCGAAAGGCGTGCCCGTGCGAGCGGTACTATCGCTAATTAATATCAAAATACGGCCGTATTAAAGCCGTCGTGATTTTCATCGAAGACCCGCACGCATCGGAAAACGCGCGGGCCGCCGTAGGAATATTACTGAAAATACGCGGCAATTACATTAACGCATTCCCCGCGGGCTGTCGAGGGCGAGTTTTGGTGAGCGAATCGCGAAACAAATACGGGATGCATTTAAACGGATTCTGATATACGCCCGGCCCCTAAATAACACGTGAACGTGAGCGCGCGGCGGCCGTACGCAGGGCTCATTTATGGAAACGAAGCGGGGGCGGTAATTACGGGATCGGGAGTCATTTTGGGCTCGCCGGTACTACGACCGAATTCGAAAGAGGACGGACCTCCACGCCGGCTTGCTCGAAATTTCGTGCCGCCCGTGCTCGTCGGGTCGATACACCGTGTGTGCAATTTCCGATGCAGCTACAGAGTCGTCGCCCCGATGTCATCTCGCTCCCACTCGCTTAGCGTTGATTGTAAACGCGGCCATTTATGCACATCTATATACATTTATATCGCATATATATATATATATATATATATATATATATAAACAGCATACATATGTATATATATATATATATATGCGATGAGCTCGTATCAAATAGTAACATCCACGGAGGTAAAAGGTGTCCACAAAGATGAGACATCAATAGAAAGGGAAGAGAGGGCGTGGGAGTGACCAGTGCATTCGATAGGCAAATACACATACGAACGCATATAAACGCAGATTTATTATAGATAATTGTGCAGACTTTATTCGCATTTTGGTATCGAAATCCCAGGCTCGCGCAACCGTCCGACCCCTATACGATCGCGCTATCTCTTTCGCATTCGGCCGTATATGGTAAATATTAATTTAATTTAAATGGGTTTTTATCCACGCTTTTCTGCGTGCTGATGTATACACATTTCAAACTCGGCCGAGGTAGTCCGTGCGCGGCGTAAGGGCGAGCTTGTGTCTCATTGCTCGAATATGATGTGTTAACAACGCCGAGTGGAATCTGGCCGGGTTAAAATAATGAAAATTTCGCCGGCGCATACGGCTGCATCGACGTAATACGAGAAAACGTGTACGTTCATTTGAGCAAACATTGAACGAAACAAATGTAATTAAATTAAAATTTATACGAAATAGAATGAGAATATAATATCGATATTTTTTTCCTACACTTGGCACTGGGCTCCTTTTAATTTGTATTTTTAGATAAATACGTTGCTAATATGAACTGACATTTCGAGTTATTTTTACAAAAAGAAAATGGTGCACATGAAAGAGAATCAGCGGTTGAAGTTTCAGAGCTAAACGAGATATGATCCGCGCCGAACTTCTGCCCTGCCGAACTATCGCCCGGCTAAGATGGACCTTAATTCCAATAATAGAAGAACGGCAATTTATTTTATATCGTGCACGAATTATCCGCGAATAAAAAGGGAAAATCGAACTCGATTACCCGGATTCCGAGAACTGGATCAAACTAAGAATACTGCGACCTCGTCTATTCTTATTGTACGATTCAGGGAGCGAGACGGAGAGGGGTTTACTTCCACTGAAACACTCCGACCGACGTAAAATACGTACGCTACATTATCGTAAATTCGACAAAAATATTTAATGCTTTTAATGGTTTCTCGGAATTGAACTCACACAGATACGAAATTACATGCCCATTTTACTCGTGTCAAAGACGCGATACATTCTCCATTTGATCAGACATTAACATTAAATATACCACCGCCGGTCAAATGGCCGTTTTTAAACTTTTGATTAACACTAAAACTACCACCACACCGATCAAATAACCGTTTTTAAACTTTTGATTAAAAATTCTGCATTCAATGTTATCGCTTTTCCTCAATTGACTTAATTCACGATTTTTTCTTAATAGAGGAGAAGGTGGTAATATGGAACCCGCAGATTTTATGGAACCCCCCAATATCTTAATACAGTTTAGTTGCACTCTATGAGTGACAGCTTGTATATTATGTTGCCCTTTGAGCCGTCAGAGCGTTACAGCGTTTCAGCGTTTCTTTTTCTTTGTCTATAATTTTTGTAATAGAAATTTTTTAAAAAAGTAAAATAAAATACTTTTTATTATATATATTCCTTCTATATTGATTCCTTAAATAAATGTAATACTTTTTTGAAAGTTATTCAACATTTCATGAATTGTTTTTAATTTTCCACATTAAAAAAGTAGGAGGTCCATATTACCAACATTACAACATACCACCCAATTGCTCACTTTGCGATAATCTTTAAGCAGCTTTTTTTGTAAGTGGAGAATCATTAATTGGACGTTAGAAATGGGTTACCAATAGAGTAAAGAATCTAAGCATACCAAGAATAAAAAA
>NJRP01000056.1:137081-299691 GCA_003063835.1 Aphaenogaster floridana
AAACAAAGTGGGGTTCCATATTACCACCTTCTCCTCTATACATATAATCCGGTTGGGTAGAAATAGGTATATATAAATTGTCGGTAGCTTTAGTGTTAAATATCATCCCATTAACTCCGATCGTTTCAGGATTTTGATATGATACGGCGCCATTATTCAATTGAATCGTTACTTTTCTTTGACGCGGCTCGCGAGGCGGCTAACGAGGCGGCCGTTCTTGCTCTCGCGGTTCCATGACTGACGTCGCACGGTCGGAAAAATTGCAATTTATTCTCCTTTGGAATTAAAGCGTCCATTACGGCGGAGCTTCGTATCCGCCAGTAACGCTGGGCCCGGTTACTTCCCTATCCATCGCCTAACGTCGCTGGCACTCTAAAACCCCTTTCCGCCCGGCACTTCCGTTACCACCTCGTTCGTTCTTTCCTCCGCGATAAAGTTACGCTGCTGAAAGGAGCGGACGGGGAACCGACTCCGTCGACGCCGGGCGCGATTTGTCAACCGGGGGATTATCCGTTTTCCGCGTTCCTTTAATGAGATAAACAAGTGGCGGAGAGGCGCGCCGAGCAACGAGAGGGGGGGGAAAGAATAATTTCTACGGCGACACGAGAAGACACGGCGGAAGATTCGTTACTCTTCCCGCGCCTGGCGCCTTCTTAATTTATTCACTCGCCCCTCTCTCGCTAGGAAAGAGTGAATACAGCCCGCGAGCCTCGACTCGATTCGCGCCGATGAAGCTCTTCTGCATCCGCGATGTTATCACCGACGATACGAATCATTGTTTAATGGCGTTCCATTTCGAATTTTTCTTAATGCAATACTTTCTTTATTTCCGTCTGCCTCCCTCCTCCCTTCCCTCTCTCTCTCTTTCTCTCTGTCTCTCTCTTCCGATTTGCGGTTTATTTTATTAAACAGAGCATAGACATAGAGCATGGACTGCGCTATTCGTCCTCAAAAATGGTCGTCAGACCACAAGTGAGAAATAGAACGCGAAGAGTCTCTATCCTTCTGTATCCTCTACGGTAGAAAGAGATGGAGATTGGCCGTCTTCACGTTCTACACGGAAAGAATGATTTTGCTGAGTTATTTAAAAATTTGGTCAAATACAGATCTGAAAATAATTTTGTTAGACCATCAAAAGTAACTAGTAGGACAATCAAGCATGATGGTAATACTGCAAAAAGTTTTAATATTCTAGTAATTATTTTCAGCATCCTATTTAGTTACTTTTGATGGTCTAACAAAATTATTTTCAGATCTGTATCTGGCCAAATTTTTAGATATTTCAGCAAAACCATTCTTTCCGTGTATCTCTCTCATCTTTTCGACCACATTTAGTATACTACTCAGATACGGATGGCGCGCAGTCCATGCTCTATGTTTATGAAACAGAGACTCTCGAATTCGTGAAACTCTGATTCCTGTGATACGATGCATCAAACAATTACGTTTCGTCGCTGACCGAACCGAATCCGGACCGAGGGAATCGGCGAGACACGCGACTTCCAAATTCCTCGATGGGTGCATCGATGCATCGCTTTCGCACGGGGCACAAAGTCGTACAGGGATAGCACAACAACCGTCGCTTCGATACGTATGCAAAGCGAATGCGTTTAACCAACTTCTCGCAGAGAATTTCCATTAGTCAGGGTAGGAAACGACAGCCCCGTAGAGCGGAAACTCACACGGGGACGGAGCGCGGGCGGGCCAGCGGAGGGAGGCGCGATACTGGCTTGTTTTCGAGATACCAAGCCGTCGAATGATTTCGAATCAACGCGTCTGGTAGCGCGTATAATTCAATTTGAATATGTATACGGGGCCTGTGCGACGCGAGCGGGCCGCGCGCGCACATCCACGTTCCCATCGGGGCTCGTGTAATTCTCGCGTGTATATACAGCGAGTCGTACTCCTCGCGTTCTCTCCCTTGCCCCTCTCTCCTTCCCGCTCACGTAATATAGATATTAATCAAGAGAATCTACCGTCCCTTCTCATCGCCACCCCCTGCCCGCTTTGCCTCGCGCCGTCACGCCGCGCCTTCGCGGCGTTTCTTTATCCACTTTATATACCCCGCTTCCACTCCTGTCTATCACACGCGCGTTCCCGCATCCGTCGGGAATGGATCATCGGTTATCGAGCACGTTTGCCGGGATACTTTAATCTCTCTCGCGCGCGCGATAATACACGCTCGCGCGATGAAGACATTTTTATAACGCGCGACGCGCCTCAAATTTTTTTCACCCCCTCGCCTCGGGGATGCTTTCAGGCGGCGTCACGAGGGATTTCTTTACGAGCGGCATGACGCTGATGGCGGCTGCGGAGCGGCGGCGGGAGGGCGCGACAACCCCCGTGTCGAACGACCGTTCCCTCCTCCCGACCTAAGAACGACGTCTCCGCGGGTAAGTCCGGGAGGGGTTGGTGGGTGTGGGATGCGAATGTCGAAGGGCCTGCGCTGAATTTATGCAGATGTATGCCGGCAATATTCTAAATAAGTAGGTAGGTACACCCTCTCCGCAGCCGTTCCTCGCCACGCCGGATCCGCCACCGGCGAATCCGACCAACCGAACGCGATCATCCACCGTCGCCTTCGGCTCATTGTAAAATCGCAGCGACGGCGACGGTTACGGCGTCTCTACGGCTGTTCTCGTGGTGGCGTCCCGACGGCGTTTTCGGCGCAATTAACGTTTCTTAGCCGCGCTCGCGTTTCTCCGAGTGTCTCGGCGACAACGACGACGACGACGACGACGACGAAGCTTCTTGCGGCGACCGGAGAGAACAATCGAAGTCCCAGTGGGAGAGTCCCCTCAATTCGGCGAACTTGTGAATATTCACGAGGCCCCGCTGCGCGCATTCGAGGTCTTTCTTGAATTATCTAATCCCGAAACAACGCCGCGCGCATTCCTTTGCAACAACGCCAGATACACCCGCCAGATAAACCCACAGATTTCGTCCACATCGCTCGCTTACGTTTTGTCGAACATAAAAATCAGATCTCGACGATTTGTTATGATCGTTTCATTTAAGTAATGTTCGTGGATTATCCGACCGGAGGATACACGATTTTATCGTTAATTGAAATTTATTGATCAATTAGAAAATAACGTTCCGCACGTAATTTCTGAATATTTAACATATTCAACGTAAAATAAGTATTTAATGATTAAATTTTTTAAAGCTATTTGTGTGATAAAGAAAAGATTTAAAAATAATCATAAAAAGTTATGCAATTATAAAATCTTTTTTTCATTACGAGCCATATTTTTGTGTTTTAATTATTTTACTGTGCGTACTGTTCATATAAGAGAATATTGTAAAAGGATAACAAAAAAATAATAAAATTATTAATAAAAAGGTTTATCGGATGTAACCGACACAACTGGCCAAATTTATTTATGGCCATTTCTACCAATGCAGATTAACTTTAATCTCAGTTTAACTTACTCTTTATCTTTTTCTAATTCTTAGAACTAGAAAAAGATGAAGAGTGAATTAAACTGAGATTAAAGTTAATCTGCATTGGTAGAAATGGACATTAAAGAATCACAACGTGTCGACCATTGGTTCTGGTCCTCTTCAGGTGTTAATAAATTATCATGTATAAATTAAGACGAACATTCTATGAATGTGGCGTAGTGCCCAATAATAGTGTCCCAAAATAATTAATTTTATTCTGAAATTACTGATTGCGCCATTTACTGAAAAGTCTCACTCTTGATTCTACATCAAATAAATTTATTTTCATCGCTGTGTATAAACGTTCCCATTTCTTTAACCCAATCATCGTTTAGAAACTCATAGACGGTGCACTTAACGGCGTCAAGGGTCGAAGAGGATGAAGGGTAATGCCTCGGCGAATTTCAGCGGTCGAGTGCACTCTTGCCGAGCGATGAGAGGGCAAGGACGACTTTCAATTTACGCAAGAACCGCCGCCGTCACGTATGCGCATAGATTAGTAGGTCGCCCTGCGACGTAGACGTAGCGCCCTAATCAGCACTTGGCGTTTTAACGCGGTTAATTGCGCTTCAATTAGCCGGGGGTCGTGCCTCCTCTCATCCCTTCCAGCTGGGTGGGACTTTCTTGCTCCCGCCGTAGCTCGCGCGAGCAACGCGGAGGAACTTTCGCGATCGTCGGGCCGTAGCGTGCAATTAGGTGCAAAGTCCCGTGCATTAAGAAGACCGGCAAGAACCGTTAAAAGACATTGCCGGCAGAAGATTAGTCGACGATAACGTCGGAGTTACATTGCCGTTAAAGCGGCGCATTAGCGTAATGCTCGAGTGTGTTATTTTTCCCCCGGAAAAGACGGTATCTCGCTCTCGCTTCTCGTTATGCGTGCGCGTTACTCCAATCGGCGACTATTACGCGAGCGTACGAGAACGAGCGGACGCGGATCGACTCTGCCTCGTAAGGTGAGACGCGAGAAAATTATAACGTAATCGTTTCGTCGCACGCAACACGTTCGAAGTGAAGGAGATCGAAACGCAGTCTCGAAATTCGCCTTTTCGTGCCGGCTGGCAGCGGACCCACGTCGCTATCGGCCGCGAAATAAATCACAGAATCAATTCTGATACATACCGGGTGGCGCCATAAATAAAAGTGCGGAGGTAACCAGAGATACCGCGCCGTAGATCGCGGTGTCTGTTACGTATAACGGTGCCGGTGAGGGGGGTTGGACGACGGAAACAAATGACAGCGCATAAGCGGGTGGAAACACTCGAAAGTCGGTTGTTGCCGCGACGGCCGACACGGTGGTCGCGCGGAATTTGAAATTCAAAGCGTCCGGGGAGAGCCGGCCGATAACGGAGGGAAAGAGAGATAGACAGATAGGCTAGACGAAGAACGAACGCGGAACGGCCGCGGGACCCGGGGTAAAAATACACATTAGTGGATTTGAAATTTAGATACCCGGGGCTGGCCCTTCTCACCCCTTGAGCCCCCTCTGAAATTGAGCAGTCCGTGCTCGAAAACAGGCCGATTTGCGGCACGGCCGGGCGGGCAGGGGCTTGTGGTGCCCTACACGCCGCGCGTGTCTCGAAACGCCTGATTCCGAGCCTGATCGATGTTACGTGCGCGAGGTCCACTTCTTCTGACCTCGTTCACCCTCATCGTGCACACGGGGGAGTGTATTTTTGCCAACGAGCCGCGTACGGGTCCGCATTCGTTCCACGTTGGTCTACGTGTGCGCGAGCGCGAGCGGCGCCCTAGATGCTAGCCGGGCGGATAACATCGGGCGTCCCCCGGCGCTCGCCACCCCCGTTACGCGAGCGTTGTTTGTACTTACTTGTCATGTACGTGATGTAGTGCGAGTCGCTGATGTTTCCTGAAAGAAGCTCGTTGAGTCAAGTCGTACGTAACGTCCCGGCGATGCCTCGCGAGCCCAGGCACGCGGCGCTTTGTGTTACGCGAATACGAACACCATGACATTTCGTTTCTCTCGTCGATATTTCGCTGTACCAACCGCCGAGCTAAAGCGGTTTTATTTATCCAGTTATATTGCCTATTGAACAGCCGCGATTGCGGCGGCAATTAATCGCATTCGCGCGCTGATTAGTGCCCGCAAAAGCACCTAGACTTATATAAATGAGGTCCACAATATTGGAAGTTAAGTCCATGCTTTTCGTGTTTATACCGCGATAAGTATACGTATCTGATCGAGCTCAACAATGGAGTAAGGAGTATACGCGGCGCTCTCGATATCCCTCTCGAATTTCATCGCCATACTGCGTCGACTTCGGAGCCACGAAGGCATGCCATCGACACGCGACTTGCATCCCTCGATAATACAGTCGCGCTCTCGAGAGCCGTGTCGATCTCCTCCGACTCGGAATATTCGCGTGTGTGAAAGCATCGGGGCATGGCACGAACCCTCGGGAGGCACGAAAAGGGGCCGGAAGAGCGAGGGACGGGGAGGGTGGGCGGTAGGGGCGTTTGGTGGTTTGCGAGCGACTTGGTCGGCAGCTGTCGTGAAAGCTCTCGGAAAAAGCGTAAAAGCGCGAGATACGTTTCGCATGCGTTCCCGTTCGCGGAATATAACCGTCGCTGTCGATAGCGATATTTTTACGCTCGATGTTTAGTATTCATTCTTGTACGGCCGTTCGGATGTTACCTCGTGTTCGCGCGAATAAATGAATCGCCAATGGCGCGCTTTAAAATTCAAAGTATTCGCGCTGCGAGGAATTAAAGCGGAAAATTATAACTCTTGCCGAAATTATACGAAGGGAAAATGGGTACGGTCTATCTTTATCCTTAGTTGATATTATTAGTTTTCTCTATAATATTATAGAGAGAACTAATGTAATTACAATCATTAACTGAAATATAATTATAAAACGTCTAAAATAGATAACATAGATCCGATAATGATTTACTGATGTAAACTAGCAAATTTATACTCTAATTTTACGTCTACTTATCATTTTATACATTTTATGTTTTTTACCTCAAAATATAATCTTTTTCACGTCTTTTACTTTCAAATATATTAATATTAAAGTAATGTTAAACTAATAAACGTAATATTAAAAATATCACAATGAATTAGTGACAATTATATACCTTTCTAAATTCAATATTAATTCTGTTCGTCTGATTGTGTCTCTATTCTTAATCCGCGTTGCAAAATTTATTTATTTTTTCAGTCAACTAGACGCGCCGTCATCAGATGTAATAATTTCAAAGACATGTGTAATCCATTCTACAGCAGCACTTTTCGTAATAACGCAAACGCGTTCCTTCATGCGTGAAGCTTCCCGCAGACAAACAGACGGATGCATCCCGAGATACGCAATCGCGACGTCGCCATTTCGGCGCACACGTCAACCAAAACCACTGTTATTCCGTCTTGTTTGCGGAGCTCTCGTCGACGATACGTCGCGTCGTCTCTCATCGTCGAAGAGATTTCCCCCGAATAGAACGGAATATTAATTTGGTGAGATTGTGCGAGGAGGTATCGGCACGCTGCCTCTTCTCTTAGACGGGCCCCTGGTGGATGCAAATTAACTTTGAGAAACAATCTTGTCGTTAACTCGGCGTATAATAACGCGGGCGTGGTATCGCTATGCTCCTGCCCTTCCGCACCCCTTCGCTGCCGCCGGGATACCTTCACCTCCGCGGAAATACGACAGCCCGATCACTCTCCCCCATCGACGCCGAAGAGTATTTAGACGATATATTTTATCGCGTCTTTCATTCGCTCGCGATACAGCGCCGCACCCGCCTAATAATCCTCGACCATCCTTCTTCCGTCTCT
This sequence comes from Aphaenogaster floridana, assembly GCA_003063835.1. Classification (NCBI taxonomy): domain Eukaryota; kingdom Metazoa; phylum Arthropoda; class Insecta; order Hymenoptera; family Formicidae; genus Aphaenogaster; species Aphaenogaster floridana. The sequence goes on from NJRP01000056.1 coordinate 144,322, forward strand.
CCGCTTGATCCCGGAGTTTATATCTCGCGATTATTCATGACAGTCACGACAGTGGCGGCGAGTTACGCGCCCGCGCGTAGTTTTCCCCGATTTTACGCGCCTGCTTTAACGGCTCGCTCATTAAATTCGCCGCTCTTAATAATCGAGGCAACGACTCGTTCCCGATAAGGAGTCATTACGCCCCATTTTATATTCGCGAGACGTAAATAAGTTTGCGCAAAGGGGCGGGCGGAATTATGTGCCCGAGTAATGTCAGTGTATCGGCGACGGGTTCCCATAACCGTACTGCGCGAGATTATTTTCCCAGTCATAAAAAGTTACGTGTCACAGGCCTTACACGCTCGTACGACGGGCACGGATGTGAGACACGAAAATTGCCGCCGTCGCCATAGGAGCTGGGAGGTTTTATATGATGGGAGAGCCAAAGCGAGTCTAGCTGATGAGCCCCAGCATCGTTTTTTTCATCTCACCCAAGTGGTCTTTTTTAATACGGTATTATATAAAAGAGAAATTGTATGTACACGGACGTTACATTTGTTACGTTAATCTGATGAGAATTAAATCCGACTGTGGGTAAATTTATGAGAAATATTTTATATGGCCAGCATTTTTCAAACGTGTATTCCTTTCGCCGAAGCGGAACTTCTGAAAGTGTACGGTCGAACGAGCTGAGCAAACAATGAAATTTACCGCCGAACGAGAACTCGAAAACGGCCGAGTATATATAAATGCATTTTATAATTAGTTCCCCTACCGCGGGCTAACGTTAAATTAACGTCAGCCCTCGGCGTTATGACGAAGTTGCCGTGCACGGTAACTTGCAAGCGCGATACGTCACGCCGTTGGCAGAGGAAATCCATGCGGGCCGGCATAATGCGAATCTATAACTCAACTCATGCATCTCGTTATCGCGAATTGGTGTGCGCCGTCTCATCGAACCTCGATGACAAAGGTGTCTCCATGCCGCTCCGGCATCCCTGGCATTTCTATCCATCAGAAAAATATCGAATTGTTCTCAAAAATAAACATTTGGTCTTGCAAACGACAGTTTTAACTCGTTTTATGTCCCTGTAGTGTTTATTTTGTAGCACGAGCGGGACAAGTTTATCTGATAGGTGTACCGATGGTAAGTGAAGATTGTCCGTCCCAATGATCCCGCATAAATACACTCGTGCCGGAAAACTGGGTCATCCACGAAAATACGTAGGAAGAGGAAAGAAAAACAGAGCTGGCGAAAGACACGCGTTCGCGCATTCGATTCGATATATATTTAAAATAGGTCCACCATATCTGCGCTATTACCGTGGATCGAGTACGATGCCATGTCGGCATCGTGCTCAACGATCCGTATATAACTGACCTATTTACGTGGCCGCGGCCATGGCGCCGAGATACGTATCACGATCACGTGTGTATGCCAGCTCGATCGTATTTTCGTGCGAGTTTGGGATCATGCGAGCCAGTCGCACACACCCCCGCGTACAAAAGCGAGTTACCACCCGTCGCGCGGGGCGAGAAGGGAGACTCATTTTGAGAAGACGGACGATCGTCTCCGGTACGTCGACGTAAAAATCGCAAGTGGCTACTTAGATCGTCGGGGACGCGGTAGAATTCGAGGATCGGTTATTAAAATTTCGTTGTCCGCGCCGGGAATTCCGCAAATTCTGACACCATCAACGGTAGCATTCCGTTGCGGATTGATAGATGTGTGCGTGTATGTATGTATACGCGCGTGTGCGCGTGCATGGGGCGCGATTTTTATTATCACTCATTCCGCGCAGTCTCTTCTTCGTCGGCATTCCGGGCTATCAGACCGCGCATTCACGCCGTCGAATTCCTACGGAACTGCTTCGACGGGGAGGGATATCTATCTTAATGGAAGCAAGACGTCGCCGTCGCTCGTGCCGGAACTCAATATAAACGACGGGAAAAGAATTTTATGGCGCATCAGACTCGAAACTCGCTAAATCGCGGCTTATTGCGATATTATACGCGGGACGTGCTCAAATAGTTCCGTAAAATAAATCGTTTCGTTCAATTTTCACGAAACCTCATTCGGTTAGCCTCAAACGTTTAATATTCCTGTTAGGATTCGGATCATACATCCGGTGATTTGGAAGAAACGAGGAACGACGTGTGTGAAACGCAAAACGTTCAAATGCTTGGTAGTCTCAGAGGCGCAATGAGCTAGCTAAATTAATTCGGCAATGTCATCGGCCGCTTGCCGCCGCGCGATCGAGTTTAATGACCGGCATTCTGATTTCGCGTGCGCAGTTTGTAGGATCGGTTTCTCACGGGGCTAGTGATGTACAACGTTGGCGAGCGCGGCGAGACCACGAGCCCTGACCGCGCGAATTTGCTTATTGCGTTCAATACTTCTTAAACTACGCGGCAATTCTGGTAGTTTAGGCTATTCAGTAATCTTAGTAGTCCCAGGGGGTCTAAAGTACCGCAGCGTACAAATGACGTTCCACATCCCGCTTACACGGGCTGCAGAATTATCGTAGAAATAAAACAAAAATTTTTATTTAATTTAATCTCTAAAATCGTCAGTTATACATATCCTTCGAAAATCGATATAATCTTTTTTCTACTTTGTGGAAGTAACGATATATTTTTGCAATAATACATCCCGTCCCGTTAAAAAACGATATGTGCATTTGCGCGAATGAACAATGATGTAAAATGGTTGACCAGAGCAGTTAATTAGAGCACTTCTGTGATTCGAATTTCTCCGTTTGCATCTTCCAATCAAGTGACAGTTAACTAATCGTCGTTTAACGACACAGGTAATAACTACTAAGAGGAAAATTGGTCGTATCCAACTGAGATATAGTTATAAAATTATCAGCAAAACTGGGTAACGCGGTGGTATATACGACGCGGCACGTATTTCCTTCGCTCCCCTTAATTTCATTGGCAATATTCAGATCTTCGCGAGTTCCTGAAATCCCATCTATCCTATATACCATCCTCTATACCCTATCCCTCTTTCTCGCTCTCTCGCAATTGCTGTGCCGAAGTTTCAAATTAATTGACGTTAAACCTGCTTCGTGGCGCTTCGGATATGATGATACGCGATCAATATAGACCAATATACCGCGAATGCATCATGCGAGATAGCTTGTTTGTCAGCTCATTCATAACACCCAGGCTTATAGACTCGCGCGTATTTATATTTATCCTATGGCAGATTTAAAATCTCTGAAGCTCTAAACGCGCAAAATGCTATTTAGAAATTGCAGCGCACACAGTTGGAAAAAATATGACACGATTATAAAAGTATTTTTTTAATTATAAAAGTATGTTATTAATGAAAAATAAAGCTTACATTCACAGCGATAATACTATTTTTCATTTACATTTATTTAAAAAAATAACAATTATAAATTCACGAAGAACGATATATCGGGGCTTCTAAGTAGATTACTTAGACCGCTTATCGTTAGCCGTTACATTTATCATTCCTGAGAGAATGAAGCTAATAATGGACTAACGATTAATCTAGATTTAGGGTTCGATATTTCGAGGTAGAATCTTTGTCAAAGATGGATTTCGTTCGAGATTCTATAACGCGTCGACGACGTCCTTGAAGCATGTCCGAATGTTGGTCGACGAGCGGGTCCGAATTTCGTGAATGAGACAAGGACAGACCGATTTCAATTGTCGTCGCCGACGTCGTAGACGTCGACGTCCTTGTCGGCAGTTCCACGTTTCGAATGGGCCATCTCCGCTATCCCGAGCCGCTAAGAGGGTGGAATTGATTAAATAATTGGCCTCTTAGATCGGTCGGCTAGTTTCTGGAATGAATACGTTGGCGCCCGGCCAAATCCCAGCTTGAGCTCCTGAGGAACGCAGGGGAGAAGGGGATGAAACCACCAATCCGGACAAAGTGCCGCGAGGACAGTAGATGGCTTAATAATGGTTTCGATTGGGAATGGGAAATCTGCTTGTCACATCGGTTATTAGTTTCGAGAAGTTAGCACCTTTCTGGCCGCGCCTATGCCATCGTGTGTGTCAAGTTTCTAATCTACTGGGGACAGTTCGATAAAACTGGCCATGGAATATCGATTAATGGAAACGCGATTCTAGAACAAAGCGAAAGGTAAAGATGCATGTAATATCGAATTCCGTTTTCCGCTGGTTCTCCAATAAACTCGCAATTTCGAATTTGTGTACACAGAATATGGACTCGGACCTTTTTCCTGTGATTGCACACGAACCCAAGAGAAATCCCACATTAAGAAATCTCGCCAGTCTTGACCAACCTTTTCTCACAATACGGTATCCGAGATGAAATATTTTTTCTCAAAATAAAATGTACTTCTTCGAGAGAGGGAGGATGTAGGAATCGAGTGCGAGGGCAATCGATAAGTCGCAACTTGCGAGCACGTTGTGCATTTGCGGGGCCTAGTGCGATACTTATTTCGTTTTTTCTCGTTCTTTTTTTATGAAACTGAATCACGTCTGGTCGATCAGATAATGCTAATGCGACCCACTGGCATAAGCCTGTAATTTTATTTAGTCGGCAACTTTGTTAGGAGAACTAGCCAGCGGTGGTTCGGTACGTCGGTACTCCTGACGTGTTAAAGACCTCAAAGACTTCGCGTGATATCCCTTCCAGAAACGCGTTCCAGATGATAATGGAGGGCATGCGATTAAAACGACCGAACTATTACACTAATTAGAGCTTCGGTTCTAGGACTTGTGTCGTAATTTTAATGCCACCTCGTTCGCTAAATCTTAATTAAACTTTATAAAACACAAGTAATACCCATGAGACTTGATTACCTTTACATAAATGTATGTAATATACATATAATAATAAATATGATAGAAAAGTTTCAATCTACAAAAGAAAAACTCTCCTAGGTAAACTAAGCAGTATCTTATATCGGAGAAATAACAAATTTTTCTCTAAGATTTGACTGTCGTGTTTTATAAATTCCGCTTGTTCACTGCAAAAAAAAAACACCGGAATACATAAATATGTAATAGGCAATTTTAATTCCATCGCCGAAAAATAGGACAATTAAATGCCGACTTGCGATATTTAAGCGGATTAGGCAAATAGCATTAGACCTTGCTATTTCTCTTGATTATCAAGAGATTAATATTCTGCCGAGAAATCTTATTACTATTTTCGGGCGCAGTCTCTGCGCCAGGTCGCGCGGTATTTCAGTCCCGATATCCCATGACAGTGGGTTAATCAATTCTGTAAGTGGTTTTCCTGTAATATTCCCGAAAACGTAATCTGACTTGACCGTATTTCTGGCGCGAGCGCGGAACGGATCGGAGCGATTTCGGTGGGCCCTCAGATAATGGACATAAATATTCCCCCCGGGTTTTTTCGGATTTATATTTCGCGCCGTATCAGGGATCTCATTTGCATCGAGAATTTACCGTGCGCGACGGCATCCGCGTCCACCTATAAACCGGACGGTCACCGCAAAACACGCCTAGCCACCGCTAACGCGGACCGCGCTCGATCGCGCACACCGTGGCTAAGGTCAGGGCAACAAAACAAAAGGAAAAGATATAGACGGCGCGAGAAATAGGGAAAAAAGCAGGAGCCACCATTCGGACGGTATAGCCCGACCGGTATACCTCGCCGGCTAGCTGAATTATTGAAAAATAATACTCCGTGCCTGAGAATGAAATATTATCCTCGGCTGCTCCGTTCCAAGCGAACGCTTTATGAACAACCGCTTTTCTCAAAGAGCCCCGCGACTTCATTAATCCTTACGGTAACAGTGGAGGATCTGACTAAGCTTAATCAAATATTTTGTTCCATGATTTGGGAGAGGATAATGGCCCCGCATTGAAACAAAGCGCGGAAGTGCGAATATCCAGCTCAATGTTCTGTAATTTATTCACGAGTCTGTGAGTCTAAATATTTTAATAATAATTAAAAGAAGAGGCTAATTATGCGAATAATTTCTAGGAATTACACGCGGTTCTCTCTTTAAATCGTCCACTTAGATTGATCGATAAATCTGACTTTACACAACAATACATTTTTCGTGAAGACGCGAGCAGGGCGAAATCACACGCGTGATTCTCTTTTACGAGTTTCTCGCCCATTTTCACGAGTTAAGCAACGCTACATGGCGAAAGAGAAACATGAGCGGCGAGCAAGCGAAACGGAGTGAATCGAGAGGGAAAGAGAGACCGCTGATGAAAGACACGACGTCGAGATTCGTGTTTTCATCCCACGATTCGTTTTCCCTCCCCCTCTTTCTGTTTCGATCGTATTCCTGCAGTCCGTGACGCTGCAGCTGCAAAAACAGCCTAGGATTTTTATTCGAGTTTTATGATTTAAATCGCATACTCCGCGATATGCTCCCACCGTTGCCAAGGAGTAGGAGGCGCGCGATCGAGTCAGCAGTTGATTTTATGCTTTATTTTTATGACTTTACGTGTGGCAGCCCCTTACGTGTGCCCCCGCAAGCCTTCGCGGCCGCAATATGCAGCGGATCAATTTTATATCATTCCCTCCTCGTAACCCACTAAATTTTCTTCCAGATTCTATCTTGTGGGCTGAAGTTGATCTTATCTCGTTATGTCCTTTTTATCGCAACGCGACGAATTACGCGTCCGTGTGTCCAAACGATGTGAGTCACACGCGCGAAGTATATACCTATATACAGGGTGCTCTAAAAAGGTACGGCCAAAATTTAGGGAGATATTCCTCCCACCAAAAGGATGAAAAAATGTTATATGAACATGGGTGCGGGAACGCTTTTTTCAGGAGTTAGAGCTTCTTTTCTTTTACTTGTGGGGACATTTAAAGACAATCGTACATGCTACACCAGTGCGTGATATTCAGGATCTTCGTGACCGTATCACTGCAGACTGCGAGACAATCTGCTATATGTCTGGCGTATTTGAACGTGTCCGTGAATCGATGCGTCGACGTGTCAATGCTTCTTGTATTCGGACGAATGGTGGACATTTTCAACATTTGTTGTAACTGTACTCAAGATCACATTAAAAACAAATGTAAATAAACCTACTGATTAAACGATTGTCGTCCACAATGATTAATCCTAAATTGTTTCTTGTGTAAGTAATACAGTCAACAGTATTTTCAACATAACTCCTGAAAAAAGCGTTTTCGCACCCATGTTCATATAACATTTTTTTTCTCCTTTTGGTGTGAGGAATATCTCCCTAAATTTTGGCTGTACCTTTTTAGAGCACCCTGTACATATATACGCAAAATATACCATTTCAATAAAATGCGTAGCAACCGCTTTTAATTCACCAAGACCAAACATTGGCTTGTGTACTTAGGTCGAGAACTTTATTCAAACTTTCATTGTTGGCCCATGTAGATTACGTACGTCAGGTGATACGCTCCAGGCGTTCTACGGATGGGCTGTGCCCAATGTTGTTTCATTGCGATCACCCGTCCGCGATAAGTTTACAAAAGGACCCGCTATTCATGTGCGATCGAAGTGCTTCACCGTAATGGGTGCCTGACGAGGCAGTTAGCCGCGAGATTGAAACGTGCGCGAATTCCGCCTTCATGCCCGGGGTACGTCCATATCTGCGGTTACACAACGTACATCGCTGCGGTCGTTCCTTCTCATAGATTGCACAATGCACTCGGCGACGATGCGTGTGCATCCGAGTTCACGTGCCGCCCGGTGAAGCTCCGGCACCAGCGCGCTATGATCAGACCGGCGTAATAACGAGAAAGCATAAATTGACAATTTGTCCCGGCGTATTGGTTTCCCTCGCCACGAGCCGCGTCCGATGCAATAATTGGTATACGCTGTCAAGTGCTACCCCGCCAACGATAGCAACCCCCCGCAACGGCCAGCCTGGGCTCGCACATCACCCGTTATCTCTCCCCTTGACGGCATTGCCTCAACCATCGGTGCCGAAATTTGACGAAGATGCTTAAAGCGCAGTGGAAAATAAATCAATTCGGGAATTCGGTGCAAAGTAAGCGGTACCAGCATATAAGAATCGCGTGTTTTCACAACGGGAAAATTTCCGGTTTATAGAACTTACGAACGTATAAAGTTTGCCGAGATATCTTTGCCAACTTCGGAAAAAATATCATACCTCCCTTGAATTTCTTTTCTCAGATCGCTCTGTATACCCGCCTAAAGCAACAGTCACGCGAGTGAACAATTGCTAATAGTGGGGAACGAGAAGGCATGTCTCAAATCGATTAGACACTCGATTGAACGCCTGCCGAGGATTGTGTTTATATATTATCCCCTAAGAAAGGGCGTGATACGCTCGATTCGCCAGCAACGGCCCCCAACGGAGAAATAGTCATAAACCTTCCGGCGGAAATTCAAACGCGACCTGGCTTTCCGAACAATTTACCTCGCGATGCGATCTCTGCATTTGATTCACGAGCTGACGATGGTGCCGCGGGTGCATCGGATGCACGCAGCTGCAGACGATACGGAAGACTGGAGCGGATGCCGCCACGTTTTTGCACCCCGGGGCTACAAGAACAGGATTACAAAGATTCTTTGTACGCGACGGTGGATAGGACGGAAAGGGAATGGCGAAAGAGGGAGGGGGAGGTGGAAAGGACGAGAAGGGCGACGCGCGGGAGTCGGAAAGAGTAGAGAATAAAGTAAACGGCAGCTACCCCCGGAAAACGACGAGACAACAAAGAGCAACGATGCTCGTTCCACGGCCTGGCTCGAAATGAATCCTATATTCCGGGCATGTGATCTCGAAATGCGCTTTATGTAGGAACTATTAAAGCCGATCGTACATATGAAAGCTAAAGTGAAATATTTTGCGAATATCAAGAGGCAATGGCGGATGGATGAGCGCGTAAAGCGAGCGAGTTACCTTTGGCGCGCGAGAATCGATGCTGGCAACAAGCGTGTAACGACGTGTACTTGTGTATATGTAATGCCGTAACGTACTCTCGTTAATCACATCACGCGCTATCTGACTTTTAATAATTCCTGAGGCAAGAGACAGCTTCTCCTCTCCAAAGTGCACGTTTCGACGTTTGTGTTATAAACGGATCTCCTCTCGCCGTTGCTGCAGTATCGGGATAATGCAATTTGTACGAGAAATTACTCGGCACGATTAAACATTTAAACAATGCTTAGAACACGGTACGTCAATCAAAATGTTGTGAGTCAATTAACTCAATCGATCGCGCGCTCTATGAAACTATCCGCAAATTATTTGCAGAGCACTAATTAGATGCTAATTACCTCATGTAACTAATTGGAGCCGTTAAAGGTCGGCTTTACTTGACGACCGCGACGAGAAAATCGCTGCGGAGCGAGGGAGGAAAGACCCGATAAGAGCCGGTTCGTGTCATTCCTCAAAAAGTCTACGTCGATAAAAAAGCCGTGTATGCTCGACATTATTAGCTTAACAATTTGCGTGCCACAATTACGACTTGCCTCGGCCTCGAACTTCTGCGATGTTTTGTCGTCGTTTGACGGTAGATTCGCATCAAGTCGCGCTAATCTAAAGAAAGGGAGAAGAAAGAGGAAGAGAGAGGCATATGGGTATAAGCCTCAGTTCTCTTATGGTAGTTCTACGGTTTGGGCGCGAGGCAGGCGACCAACAGAAAAACACGCAGGCCACGCGAGGCTCGCATTTTTCAAAGGAAACCTTACGGCGTCGACAAAAAAAGATTCGCTCCTTCGACTTAAGATCTGATAAAATCACACGGTGGCGCGCGTTTGCGTAAGGACCGACGTTTCTAAAAAAAAATCGGTATCGGAAATTCACCTTAACCCGTTCGTTTCTTGTCGGATTGTACACGGTCCTGGAACTATCGCTGTCTCTTTGATCTGACAGATTCATCGACTAAATTTAATGTCGATTTTTTTCTTGCATTACACGACGAGAGGAAACCTCGTTACAACTTTTCATGAAAGATAGAATACTTCTTAGAGAATCGCATCACAATTATTTCATATTACTGCACTCAGCAATCTTCTATAGAAAATAATTCAAGTTCATTTAAGTATTCGTTTGACTAATGCTTGACTTGTACTACTGAAGCATTTAATTATATGCAGTATGACGTATTCCATTGCATTTTTCAAAAGTTTTAAGCTCGAACGTATAAAAGGTCCACCGTAGTAAGCGTGCGTTTAAATAAAGACGATAATTTAAAATTTTAAATGTTATGAATCCGCGAAACATCTCTTCTAGATATTTCAAGACTGCGATAAGCGCTTGTCACATGGCAGAAGAGTCCATAAATTATAAATGCAAAATGTCCTCTGCGGTTGCAACTGCGAGTCGTTCGCATAATGCGCAGCACAATGTAGGCGAAATGGCGTCCCATGTATTAAAATAACGTCATTTCATGCGCGCCAACATCGAGCGCGCGAAAGAAAAAGCATGGTAGATGATGCTAAAAAGCTTTTGTCCAGTGCACTAACGGAAACATCGTGAGATGGCTTCCAGAAACTACAGTCTACATTTTTCAGCGAAATTCTAGCGAGAACATCTGATACAGTCTTTTAAAATTACAACTGTTTGCATTAGAAATACGACAGCAAACGAGTAATATTCCAGTTTGTTTAATTTTTAAATTAATTTATAATCGATTTTCCCCTTTAAAGAAAATATAAAAATACTTATTAATCTAATATAATATTAATATAATCTAATATAAAATTAATACTTATTAATCTAATACTAGATGTCTTGATAAAGTATAAATAAAATGAGATCCATTTGAAATTCAGCGAAAACAAAATTTTCTTATCTACTTATCTTTCTCCGAGTCTTAATGCGCAAAGGCTCTTTCATACATTTACATTAATTGCTTTCACGCTCAGATCTTTTCGTAAATTTCTGCTAAAGATAATTTGGTATTCATTCATCTTATTCATCTTGCGATACCTTCCATGAAACAATATCTCTCCGTAACTCTAGCCATTTCGTGAAAATATTGTAAAACTTTATCTCCTTTTTAAGGTCGGCAAAATGCGTCCTCGTGGGCGACTCGCGTACTGGCCACGAAGTTCCTGAAGCTGCTGAGGTAAACGAGGAACGATTACGGGAAGCGAGCCCTTCTCTTCCCGATACCCTAGCGAAACGAATCGACGATCCCGCCAGGCCGACGAGAGAGGCCCTTGAGCATCATCGTAGCTTTTAATTAAGCTTTACTTGCCGGTGCAAACTTTGTTGTTGGACGCTGGGCCGTAGACTCCTCGGGGACGGGACCGTGGTAATTCAGTCTGAACGAACGGACAGCAACGAGAAGTTTATATTGGTAGACGGCCGAGAGACGGGCCTCGGAGTCTATTATTAGGTGCTGCCTCTGATGTGGACAACGGCGACCTGCGAGTGCATGACGCGTGGGTCCGATTTGCATGCGGCACAAGCTCGGACGTTTCCCGAAGGATCACGATCTCATTATACCTTCGAACTGGGAATATCAAAACCCGACAACGTTATCGCTTCCGCGCATAAAAGTATTGTAATCTTTCGATTAACAATCAGCATAAAAACTACTTCTTTATGGATATCATCGTGTATACACTGAAAAAAAATGCTGTTGCTTCAATTAAACGTCTATGTCACGGGCTGCCACAAACATAAATAGTTGATTCAATTGTATTATGATTGGACCAAATATCTAGATTATTCTTTTAATAATGTAAATATTTGGTCCAATTATAATACAATTGAATCAACTATTTATGTTTGTGGCAGCCCGTGACGTAGACGTTTAATTGAAGCAACAGCATTTTTTTTTCAGTGTATTTAAGAAAGATGCAAAAGATATTCCTTTTACATTTGTTTTGTACCAAAGATTGTACATAAATAGGACTTGAAACATTTCTCTGCTGTCAATCTTGAGACGAAGGGTTTTTAACGAAAAACAATCTTATACAGATATGGGATTATTCAGTCTTTTCATCAAGCTTTCAATTGTCACGATCGATTTCGAACATTGACATTTCCTATACAATTTCTATTTGGTGCGATTTCTTTCACGCCACGATGCGGAAGATCTTGCAGTCTCTGCGGCAGCTGGGAACTTTGTATTTACATCGACCTCATGGGACAATGACTCTTAAAGTCCCGGTGTCTCGCGTGTTGTTTTTGTGCAAAGTAAGCTACCGCACAGTTGAGGATCAGCTGGTATTTTCTTTGCGAACCCAGCGGAGCTTATCTCTTTACAAAGTGTTTTGGCGACTTCTCCACGTAATCCTGTGAAAATAATTACGCGGTCCAGTCAAATGCATTGCGGCTAATTGCCGTTTCGAGTTTTAATATACTTTTATAGACTCTTCGACTTTATTCAATTCTTTAGAGTCACTTGTTTCTGTAAAGATCTTTTGAATAAAAATAAGAAAATAGTGAATTAAATATTCAATATAATTTGATCAAATATCCCTTTTAAATAAATGATCATTATAAATTATAAACCGGGTAGTATATTTCGATTATAGTTGATTCTGCGGCATGCAGTTTGCGCGCCAAACCACGCATTTTAACAAATGATCATCGCGGTCCATATACGCTTCGTGCCAAAAACACATTTTCGTCCAAACGCGTTCAGTAGCGAGCAATCATTCATTAACAGGTGGACTTTGTGTTTCTAATGTGATTTCTAATGCGCAATTATCAAGAACATATTGTATATATTTAACTAAACATATCAACATACAATGTTAATACGGTAAATGTATACAATATATTTCCAATAATTCATATATTTCTCTTTGTATTAAACGCGTCGAACATAAAATGACAAATACTACGGTCAAAGTTTAGCAAAGACTGTTGAAATTTTAGTTACGCTATTCTAACGTGCAGGCAAAACGGATTAGCATTGACGAAAACGCCAAGGGATCACACAATCACGAAGAACGTCAGGTGGGAAAAGAGAAGGAAAGAAATTGAGATACACGCGAACGTGAGACGTACGACCGAGATAATGAATACGACGTTCGAGCGCATTCAACATACATCGGGGTACGCACGATACCGCTTTCGTGTGTGGGAAATGAGCCACAAATCGACATCTTCCGAGGAAACCTAAGGGAGTCGTAAACATTGAGCAATAAGGGCTCACATTAAGTAAAATTTGAACACTGATAATTAACCAGTGCTTTAAACAAGCTGTTAAATAAATAAATCCTTTTCCTCCCAGATAACATCCCAGTCAAATATTCACTTTTCCGTTTTAACATGGCATCAATAATTCCTACACAAAATTTTTTTAATAAATAACAAAGATACTGCTTACGATTTTTTAATTGATCTTTGGATTCTTTTCAATTTTGTCGAGGAAGTGAGTACGCTTGGGATAATTCAAGAGCATAAATTTAAAACTACTTTCACCGGCTTGCCTCCCTTTATGTCGTCGGGCGAAATATTCAAGGTCGTAGATTTCGAAGCGGCGAACAAGCTCGAGAGGCAACGGCCCATATGCCGGATGTCTGGCAAGTTTTTGCCATAAATACTGATTATTAAATAGCCACGCACAGTGACCGGGGTGCAGTTGTTAGGGGAGACGTGCTATGGTCTCCAGGAACGGTTGGTGTCCTCTCTCGGATCGCGATACATGCGAAATGCAGTGGACAAGAATGCGCATAGCGCGGGGGAGGAGGGAAGGGTGGCGAGGTGTGGCGAGGATGGGAAGCGACATTGGGAAGGGCGAGTCGGAGGGCTGTGTTCCAGGATGGGTTTAATACAGGTACAACGCCAGTGCCGTAGGCTTTATGATGACGAAGAGCACCTGGGGGACCGGCGAGCCTGCAATTTCCTCGTTGCGCACAGACATCGCACCTGTACACCGCTCTGTATGCGCGTCCGACACACGCACAAACGTGCACGTATTAGGGGATGGCGTCGTGTGCGCGTTCCGACGCGCCACCGGTCACGGTTGCATGGGACCAATTTGTATCTGGACGCGGACTCGCGGTGATGCGTCTTCGATAATCTCTTTGGGAATTACCCCAAGTAGCCGAGGAACGCCCTCGCATGTTTCCAACGAGTATTCCGCGCGCGATTCGTTCTCCGAGCGAAAAAGAAATACGTGCGATGCGGAACGAGATAATTAAAGGGTTGAAGTGACGCGTAGCATTCGCTGCGCTTTAGAAATCAGGCTTTCAAAATATTTTGTTTCCTAATTAAAATAAAAGAGCCTTTGTTATGTATTAATGCATCCATGGAATTTGTAGATGTTTAATGACTAATTAACTGAAGAACTTGCTCGTAATTTCTGTTAAATAAAACTAAATACCAAATTGGAAAAAAGATTCATGGATAAAAAGAAATATAAATCATATATAATACTTTTGTTCAATATTTTATATTTAATTATCAGATTAAATTTTATAGATAATATATTATTTTTGCAATATATTATAATTATTCCGCTTGCGATCTCATTGCGCCAACGATCGCTCGATCTGGCTCAATCTACACTCACTGCGTGAACGAGTCGTCCGAATATCTCCCGTCAGATCGATTTCATTCTCATTGCTGTTACTTTGCAGCACGCAGCGGATCGCACTGAAACATCACTATAACGAGCCTCGCGGAGTTGGTGTACAACAACACCGCGAGTGCGATAACATCACTCGGTGGATCGGTGGGCGATAACGATAGCTGGTATTCCAGCTGAAAGCAGCCCTGTCGACGGTTAAAGAGGCCGTCGGAAGCGGCGAGTCTTGTTGGGAATCGCGAAGGCTTCCCTGACCATCCTTTACGTAGCCATTACAATCAGTCGCAAATAAGGATGCACATTGGAAGACAAGCCCGAAAGAACGGAGAGGAAACGGCGAAAAGAAAAGAGGGAGAAGCGTGAGACGCGAGGCAGAAAGGGCCCCAACTTCCGGCCCGGTTCAAACGAGCAGATCGTTAAACTGGAGAAAACTTTTAACCATCCCACCGCCTATCCAGTCAGCCGCTCTTCCCTATATTTATGCTCCGCCGAAAGTACGGTTGCGGTTCCTCCGGGACGTTCCGCCGGCTCTCGAGGCTCTCCTGAGAGCGGACTTAACAAAATTATCGCGCGTATTTTGGCGGAAAGTTTCGTCGCTCGGAAAATAGCCCGCCCTTTCCTCGAATGTCCGAACGTTCGCGAGCTTGCGTGTAATTCAGAATCTTCGAAATCGTACGCGCGTGAGGTGGTGCAGCAGGTGATGCACGCGAGGCTTCCTCAAACAATACGCTCGGACACGCTTTTCTCTCCTGAAATAGGATCAATGGATTTGCGGATTTTGTGGCCGGAAGGATCTCGGTTTTGACTATACGATATTGACTAAGCGCGACGCCGGACTGAACGCGTCTCCTTCGAGCATTTCCGTCGCTTGTGTATTTGCGCGGATACATTGCACTGCATAGACGTTGGCAAATCACATTTCGAAGCCTGTCAGAGGCGGGTGGGGAATTGAAGAGACGAATAAACAAGCAGAAGAGCGGCGGGAGACGACGGATGGAAAGCGGAGCATTACAAGATTTCCCGATCCTCCGCTCGGCGCGCGACTGTGTATATTTGCGTTTCGCAGAGGTGCTTCGCAGGCGAAAACTGCATGTACCGAAAACGGACTGCTGGATGTATCGTCGGCGAGCAGAGACGCGAGCTTTGGATAAAGAAAAAAAAAAAAGAAGAAGAAGAAGAAGCAGCATTGCGAAACGAGAAGAGAGAGGGTAGATAGATAGGAGATGAGCAGGTAGAAGAGAAACCACCACTGTCGGCGCGAAAAAGCTGCTTGCTTGAGCGCGAATTTCTGGAAAACAGGAAAAAGTTGGTAATTAAAGCGCGAGAAAGAAGGTAGAAAAAGCGGAGAAAGAGGGACGGAGAGAAAGGAAGCGAGACGGAGAGAGGATTGGCGAGGGCGACGAAAGTTGTCGGATAGGGTAGAAAGCAGACGGCGGAAGCTCTGCTGAAGAGTAGCGGGAGGGGAGGGGGCTGTGAGGGGCGAGTGGCCCAGGAAAATGCATGGAAATGTATTCCCAGGAGCGAGGGCGTACCGGTAGCGAAACCGAAAGATGGAGAGAAACGCGCGCGCGGAAAGGGGAGCAGGAGGACGCGATAGGGGTCGTGACTGGGACGCTGAAGATATTATAAGGGTTGAAAAGCCGACGCCGCGCACCATCACCGAGAAATTATGCTTGATTCTTCCAACCAGCCCCGCCTCCGCGATTGTCATTCTTCATTTTGCACCGTTGCGACTCTCTCTCTTTCTCTCTCTGCACTTCGTCGGATCGTCCCCGTCCTTCGAGGGGTTTGCTTAGCTTAGCTGCGGTGAAAAGTTGAAAATGGAGACATTGCTAAAATTACGTGTCCGTCTTTAAGCAATGTTTTGTGTAGCCAACACACACATCTGGTGATAAATTTTTACTACAAAGAACCATACATCGCTAGAATTTCATATATTTAATTGCACTATCCAATTCGCTAAGTTTGCGATAAACTTAAATGTGGCATAGCCAAGAATTGATTGTAAAAGAGCTATCAGTACTTTTCTTTATAATTTTTATAATCTATATCCATGATACATTATTACGTTTTTATAACTCTAATAAAATGAAATGTAATAAATATATTTTTAATATGAATATGATTATACAAGATATTTTGTGTGTTGTATTTAAGTTGTATATATTATAATATTAAATTTAAAAAATAAGAATAAATAAAATAATAATTTTCAATTGTTAATTTTATAACGTAATATCGTTTGGTCTTGCACTACAATATTTCAAAACAGCGTTAAATGCGTTTTATTGTATTAAATTGTTTGGCATGAGAAACGCAGCAACAATCATAAATTAAAAAATATTGATCATTGCGTTAGTAGCTTTTGGAAAGGAATGTGCGGTTTAGTGGAATCGTTTTCGATGCGGTTAACAAAGTGCGGAATTGTTTGCGGCAGCCAATTTTCAATGACTGCATGGCGTCGCGTGGTCGGAAAAGAAGGGATACAGGGGGTGCAGGAAGGGAGGCAGTGCAGAATGCGCGAGGGACGAAAATAGAGGTGCGGGATTCCAGGCTGAGAATGAAATGGAATTAAACGATTCATAACGCGTTTCCATGCTCGCACGCGTGCCGCTAACAGCTCGGTAGTTAGACCGCTATTCATTGGTTGATTCGCTCTGGCACCCGGCGTAACTTTTCTTCTAAATCGGGTCATGATTAAGCAACGCATATATGCCAGAAAACAGATGAAATATGACAAAAGTAAGAAGGAAACATGGTGAAACGCTATACGTGGCAACATCTTAGATAGCGCAAGACTAACTTACATATTTCGGGCCTGAAGTGAAAAAGTTCAGATACCATCCAGTCTTGAAAATTTAGATGAAAATGAAGCTGTGCGATTTAAAATTAATTCGAAATTTAACTTTTATTATTAGCAGAATTTTAATCGAATTTAGACCCTGTTACTGTTTCATTGCTGTTTTAAAAAGTTTTCACGATATTCTATCTAGCTTCTGGTTACACGAATCTAATAAGATCCTGCAAAATAAAAAAAAATTGACTACGGAGGGTGGCTGATTTTGGCGAAAGAATGGGACGATCCTCAAAAAGGACGCCATCAAGGCGACCACTTCATCCGCCTGGCAATGAAGTGATGCCCCGAAAGCGCGTTCGGACGATCGACGAAATTTTCCACATGAGACTCCCTTCGGCAACTGACCGCGTACCGAGTAAGGAAACACGTCTCGTCGACGAAAGGGTGTTTTCGGGTTCGTTGCTCAAGTTCCGAAAATGCTCACGATTCTGCGAGCAGGAGTATCGACAGACGAGATCGCACGTTCGCTCGGGAAACCTAGAATCGCGTACCGGCCTGGATTAGCCGATACCAACGGAGAGATCTTTGCGGAATCCGACGAAGGAGAGAAGATCCGATTCTATGCTCCTCGCACAAATGCACGCGAAAAGGATCGAACGTTATCGTCGATCTTTCCGTCGCGTTCAACGCCGAATGACGCCGAGTGCGAGCGGCGTTTCGTCGCGCTTTGGTAGTAAAATGCGTTCGGACGGGCGCGTCGTATTTTCGCGAGGACCAAAACTTGAAATTTTTGATTTCGAGGACCATGTGTCGCCGCAGCGTAAATATACATTTAAATCGCGAGAACACACACGAGCCGAGCCGCCGAAAGATTCCCCTCTGGTCCGTGATATCCCGCTTTCTATCGCTCAGCTCGTCTCTTTCCGCGCGCTGACCTCGACATCGACATCGACAGCAGGGTTACATGGACCACGCGGGGTTACCACATGACGCGGTGGTCTCTTTGTGTACTATCTACAACGGTGTATAGCCCGGGACTGCCCCTATACACGGCGAACTTAATTTCCCCAATTTCGACCGCGCTTCGTCGACCGCACGATGCAATTTATACCGGCCGACCCGCCCCCTCTTCTCCTATCCTGCCCTCCACACATACATACACCCTCGGCGGCCTCCCGTTCGTCCCTGTAGCCGCCGCCGCGCCACGGTAATATCTCGAGAGGTCGTGCACGACGATTTAGAGGGGTCGAATATATCGTACGGCGGGCAGCGCACCTGCGGCGAAGTCGTGCGCAAAGTAACGATGTTCCCCTGTAATTCGTCGCTACTGTTCTCGTAAATTCGGAACCAGCATCATAATGTCTTCGTTGGTCCATTCCGCGGTGCGAAAAATGTCGGATAAACCTAGCAGCAATGATCCTTCGCTGATGAATGTAGGCACTACAGGGAGAGCGCTATATACGGAGGGGTGTGAATCTGTGGCCAACTTGTTTACGAGATAAATTTTCCCACGATATTTCCACTCAAATTTCGTAATTTTGTCACGTTTTTCTTATTCCCATCGGTTTTCAAGTTTAGAAATGCCACCTACCAAAGTTGTAAGCTGCTGAATGCTATGCAGAAATTCATCAGTACTAAAAAAATTTATCTGTTCTAAAAAAAGATATTTTATAACATTATTTTATAACTCTATTGCTGAGTTTATAAAATTTTTACGAAAAAATTTCTTGTTTTCCAAAGATATATCAAAAATTTCAAGATTTATGGACATTTTCGACATTTTGTTTCTATTGACAATCCTCATTGGCTGAAATTCGTTAAATTCATCGGTAAACGGCGATGTTCATTTGAGCGCAATTGAGGGTTTGTAGGTGAAGTAATATTCTTAACGAGGTGAAGTACATAATTACGCAATGGCGTGCTCGTGAAGTATACCTTTCCCGGAGGTAATTCGGCCGCGCAAGCATTACGTGCCGCCGTGTTGTCCGGCGGCAGTTTAGCCAGTTTTATTAATGCTCGTCGCTATGAAATCGATTCCGACTAATGACGGACCGTGGTACGTATGTAAACATATGAAAACATTATGCGAATTACGTGAAATGTTATCACGCATCGCGACCACGAAGTAACGACTTCTACGCATTTGCATCTTGCTATTTAATTGAAAATAAATGAATTTTTATAGATTTGGTTAAATTCACAATTTTATTCGTTCGTCGAGAACATAACAGGCCCTCCTCGACTTTAAGTTTATTACAGAGGCAGCTATTGATCGCGGTCCTTTTGTGTATCGGCAGCGATAAATCTGCTAATTTTACGTTCAACGATGCTCGAAGTCGTGAAGACAGCTTCTTCGAAGGATTATATTATACAAACAATCGCGTCGTTTAGTCGCTCTTTCTCGTAAATCCCGAGTCAGCCGACGAGAGACAATGATATTGAGAGCGAAGTGGAAGGCGGAGAAAACGTAGCGAGGGTTCGTTAAGCCTCTTAGCATATTTTGCTCAAGTTCGCTATTGTTATTGGCGCGTATATTTTTATTGCATTCATTATCTGCTGATCCTCTTACCGAGTTTGGATTAATTGGTTGTTTTATAATAAGAGGGAGAGAGAGGCTCGAGGAGGAAGATGAAGCGTCCCAGAGAAAAAGAGAATAAAGGGAAAAAGGGGGTAGGACATAGGAGCGCAATAGTGTTTGGCTTATCACCAACGTCTGTAGTTCTCGGCTGAAGGGACTTCGAGTAATCACGCCTCGTCTGGCAGAGCTAGTTTCGAGCGAGGAACTTGAGTATTCTTAAATTTCGTTTTCGATGTCCGAAGTCTATGTTCCCGTGGCTAGATGAAGAGTAGAAGCAAAAAAAGCAACGGTATCAGTGACGAGTAAATCGTCCTCAAGGCAAACGCTAAGTACACCGCCGGATGAGATATACTTTATTGTATCAAATTATACGCGGCATGGTAATTAGATTGAAAAGATAGCGTTACACTTGGCGTGATACAGGTACGTGTGCATATGTGTACGTAATCGAAATAGCACACGGCGGTCGATATCTTTTACATCGGCGAGGGTAATGATCCCGTTCCAAGAAATGCACGTTACTTTTGTGAAAGAAAAAAACGCGGTCGTATTGTCGCGTATCGCGTAAGTATTGTCACGAGAAATAGCCCGTATCACGTATTTTCGAGCATCTTTATAAATATTTAACGGGAGAACAAATCTCAACTCTGGTCCACAATTTTATCTTTAACTACGTAGAACGCCTGTATGTCCTCATTAAGCATATCTTTCTGAATCGGGAACGTCATGTATTAAAATAATCTTCATTGGGCTATATATCGCGTGTCGTCGCTCAATGTTCTACCTTTCGAGCGAACTCGTCGACACTCGAGTCGATGTTTTATTCTCGTTCTACCGCGCGAAGAACGCCATCGATAATTCCAAGGCGATTTCTCGTGGGCCAAATTTCTGTCGACCTCCCGGCTCGCTCCGTGCGCGAGAGCCTGGGCCGCTATAGTTGCTATCAGATGGTAAGATAATGTAAACTTATGCGAGGCACGCCCGGCGCACCCCCGCGTTAGAACCAAGCACCAAACTTTGCCGGGTTTAAATATATCACCCCTACCATTACGGTTTAACCATATGCTCTTGCGTCCTCTCTCTCTCTCTCTCTCTCTCTCTCTCTCTCTCTCCCTCTTTCTCGCCGGCTACCGCCCTCTTCCCGGTTACTGCAACGAATGTACGTCGCCCCTGGGCCATCCGCCCAATGGGCATCCCTTACAAGCCCGTGGCCGGATTTAGATACGATGCTCCTGGCCGCTGTTCCCGGTCCCAAAAAGCCCCCGACAAATTCGACGCTGAGTGTGTTTGCGTAGCGCGGGCACAAACGATTTCCTCGCTCTCGTCCTCTTTCGTCGGTCCCTTCGACGAATAATTTGTCTCCCCCTTTGTTTGGGTTCCAGCTATCGCGGTTAGGGAAAGAATTGTCCTGCAGTAACAATCCGAAATCCAAGCATTTCGTTCTACCACCCTTTGAATAGACATCCACGCAGACATTATAATTCGATAAAGGAACAATTTGGGCAATCAATTGACAGGATTTGTCTCGCAAACGTGACAAATCTTATTAGGATCTGGATTGGAAAAAAGTGCGCGGTCACAGCGCTTTAAAACGCCACATAAAAACATTACGTTTTATGCAGCACTTAAAAATGGTTTTTATAATTCAATATTTAAAAATCACTTTTAATGTTTCGCTAATATAGCGTTCGTTAGAATGAAACGCCAATCGAATGAATGAAATGATCGAGCGTCCAGGCGTTGGCGGATCTTAAAATTAATTCGCTCCAAATAAACGGCAGAGAAGAGCTCGGCGTTCTCGTTAATATGTACGATGCCGTGCGATACCGGGTGAGACAGCGCGGGGGCAGATGTACCATTAGCACGCCTCGCACCGGGAATTGAGTTATTAACGGTTATCTTTGTATTACGATCAATTCGGGGCGAACGATAATCGTCGTAGGAAATACCTTAGCAGCGGCGGCGGCCGCGCGCTCGTGTGCGGGTGCAACGGAAGTCACGTAAATGCAACCGGCTGTAATTTTGTGTCCCCGCCACCGCCGCCGCCGCCGTAGACCGCCCGTCGTGGTAATGTCCACCGTTCGTCGAGTTATCGCACACATGTATTGCCGGCACGTAGATATTTCCGCGTCTCCGCGGAACGTGAGCATCGAGCGCTGACAAAAAGAAGGAGCGGAGAGTATCGACCGGATAACGCTTTGCGCGGATAAGATAAAGGAAGCGTTCGCCGACAAGATGTCGCTCGATCGTGGGTAAGAGTCGCGTAATATTTGAATGAAAAATGTTTCGTTAAAATGTACGCGTTAATCCTTTTAATTCTCAGCTTTCGATGAATAATTAGTGTGTGTAACTGGATGATTGAAAAAGAAATTTGAGACTCGTTAATCTCGCTGATTGAAATTCACGTATGATAGACGGTAATTATAAAATAGACTTTTTTATGCATTACATTGATTATTGGGATCAATTTAATGAAAACTTTACATTTCTTACTATCGGCTGCAGAAAACTGCAATTCTTTTTATCAATCTATCAATTATCTGTTGAAATCAATATCTTTTAAAATTCCAATAAAGAGAGGAGACCACCGGCAAGTAGAACAGAACGGTAATAGTCAGACACGAGCAATCGAATCTGAAAAGAGAAGCAGATGATTCGATTCCACGAAAGATTAACGAAAGATTAATTAGAAACGATCGTATTCTGCTCGATGCAAATAGAAACGGAAGTACGGGATCTGGAAATTAAGTTACGTGCTCGTATCTCTGCGGCTCGGAGTCCACGTCCCCTCCCCGCTTATGTCGTGACACGAATTAATCCTAACGCCTCCATCTCGCGAATCCGGCGGAAGGTGAATTGTGCGCGCGCGTAGGCGTCTAACCGTATATTGGACGATGGAAAGAGTCGAGAGGGCCCGTACCTCTCGAGCGGATTCGAGACGTGCTATCGTTTTTCCGGATCATTAATCGACCGCGCCTCCGCCTTCCAGAGAGATAGCGTAGTCGTGATCGAATTTAATTGCAAATACGTCTGTGTGTATCCTCGCGATGTTTACACCGCGGTAATAGATTAACCACGCTCGAATACCGGCGGATCGATTCGAATCCAATCGAATCGCTAGGCGCTGAGAACGTAAAAGGCGAGAACGTTCGACTGTCTGCGAAATGTATTGCGGTGCCTTCCGTCACGGTGTAGAACGAATAAAATCGGATAATTTTGAAATTAACAGTTGTTATATATCCAAGAACGGAATTTGTCTGGTCAAAACAGGCACGATGGAAATATGTTCTGCGCGAGAACCTTGATGGCAAACCCAGCGTTCTACGAGAACCGAAGCGGAAGAGAGGAAGTCCACGCCCCTCTCTAGCATGCGGGGAAAGTTATTGCATAGTGACAGAGACAGATTGCACCTTGACGAAACGAGTGGTTGTTTTACATTTGCCGTCCGGTAATACGCGCGAGAAGATTTCGTCTACGCTCATTACGAGGAAGTAGTTCGTCATCGTTGGACAAGACTTGCGCCGTGTAGCTGACTTCGACGGAACTGAGCGTTGAATAAATGATATTGCAGCGTGGGGATAATAATAATCGATGTGGAATGTCGGGCGACATGAATGTGCGTTAACGAGAGTCGGTGATGCGTTTATTTATGAGATATTTCAGAAACCGATTTTGATAATTTATTCGAAAAGCGCTGTTTGGGCGCACGTCGGTGAAATGGAAAGTGCTGGATTTATCTGATAACTTTTAGCTAATAAAGAACCGGTGTTGTTGCTGAAGCCAAACAACCGAAAAGAGCTTCGGTAAATAATTGTGCCGTTAATTGACATATTATTATAAAATTATTCATTCATTGCTTTAAAAAAAATATTTTGAATATTCTATACGATATACAAATAGAATATAGGGGAGATGTGGGAGGAATGGAACAGAGTGGGGAGGTATGGGACATTTTAAATATCCCGTCTTGAATTAAATTTCAGCAGTTATGTAGTATCATAATAATAAAATATAATAATAAAACAAATAAATAACAAACATAATAATTGAACATCAATACAGGTAAAAAATAGTGAAAATAATATTTATTCAAAAGTTGTCGTATTCCTCCCACACGTCTCTCCTACAAATATATCTGAATTGAGTAATAGGGCAGGATCATCGTGAAAAATCTGGTGATTAACGAAAACAGCGTTTTGTTTTTCGGCCGGTGAATGATTCGCACGATTTAATACGAAAAAAAGCGCTTTTCGCGCCTTGTTGTCGCAGTTTAATTCCCAATTTGAACGAGCTGCCACTAGCACAAGCGATCGTTTTCGCCTCCATCCCGCCGTTGGCGCGCGAACGAGCCTCCCCTTGACGAACTTTGTGAGCGCAGATTGACGTAATCCCAGTTCAATGACGGCGCAGCACCGTATAACGACGAAACCGCCGATCGCTCTGTTGTGGGCTGCGGTCGATCGTTAAAATAAAACCGCGATTTGTCGGGCCGGCATGATTGTGCGGGCCGAAACGAGCCCCTCGAGCGCACTCCAATGAGATTTCGGGGAGGTAACGGGAAACGAGTTGTGCGCCGTTAATAAAGATGTTAATCTTCACAGCTCTTCCCATATTTGACGCGCGGCGATAACTATAAATCAGTTAACGAGATGAAGTCGTTGTACGCGATACAGCGACGAAGCAATAACCGTCTCGGAGAGGCGCGGACTAGCGCCCCATCTAATTTTTCAAACGGAATCGCGCAGGG
This sequence comes from Aphaenogaster floridana, assembly GCA_003063835.1. Taxonomy (NCBI): domain Eukaryota; kingdom Metazoa; phylum Arthropoda; class Insecta; order Hymenoptera; family Formicidae; genus Aphaenogaster; species Aphaenogaster floridana. The sequence continues at coordinate 168,869 of NJRP01000056.1, forward strand.
GGGATTCCTTCCGTCAGCGGGATACCGTGTCGCCCGGCGAAGTCGAAGGACTAAATTTAAACAAAGCTCGGACGGAATATAAAGAGCTGGGGGACGGCGATCGTTAAGGGGAAAAAATCATGATTTATCGAGGTAGACGGTGATTACCGGTCTCGTCGCGTTTCTGAATGTGTTACGAGGCGAAGCGAGGCGGGCCGACGAGGCTCGTCGGGGCGTGGGTAGGTTGCTTGGGGTACTATCACAATGGGCGCACGAAAGGGGGCCGAACCGCGAGTGCAAAACAGCGACCGAGATTCTTCACGGCGATTACGGTTGCCGCCTTATTGCCGCGAAGCTTTTGCGCGGCGCTGTTAAATCCGACGTCCATTAAAAGATCGTAAAGCTCCGCAATACCGTCGGGACGGCGCGGCGGTGCCCCGCCGCGCAGAGGAGGCGCACAAAGCTCCACCGCTCCGGAAGCAAAATAAAAAGCTACCGCGGGGAATGACGGAGGACGCTGATGAGAGAGGGCGTGCTCTCGCGCATTTCTCGCACGAAACTGCGCGAGCTCTTGCGTTTGTTTGTCACCTGCAAAGAAATATACGCTCTCGAAGGCAAAAGTAGTACCGAAAGATTGTAAAAGAAAGGCATCGCCGAGAGAGAGAGAGAGAGAGAGAGAGAGAGAGAGAGAGTCGCGAGACCGTGATTACTTGGCGAGAGAAGTTCCAGCAAACCGCGGAAGAATGTACGCTGATAGTCGTTTAACGAGTATTCAATAATATTTCGTTTTGGCCGCGAGCTGCAAGTAGGCCGGTCGTTTGTTCGTGAACGAACGTCCCGGAAACAAAGAAAGCTCCGCTCGCGCGCGAAGAAGGACGGCATCGATGAAAGCGGGTCGCCGAATATACGAGCCATAACTGTGGGAAGTTTCTCAAGGAATCGCGCCGGGGCAAGCTCGGCCGCGTCTAGTCGGTAATTAGAATCTGCCGGGCCGAATTCGCCCTCTTTCCCTCCCCTCCACCGTACGATTATCAAGTTCGGCGAAGTTTATTCCGTGAGTTTATTCGTGGGCGATAACAAAACCGCGCCTAGGATATGCGAGGTTTGTTCCTATTTAAGCTACAAAGTTATATTTCCCATGGAAGCCAAACTATGGAAGTTCGGTGCATGACAGAAGCACGTACGAAGTTAAGCAGCGCGTCTGCCGCCCTCGCTTGGAAACGGGCGTGCGATCTCCGCAAAACCCTTCGATCCCAACTTGGAAATTAGGCAGCTTAGCTGGATTAACGAGAGTTTATTTATTTACGATCCAGGCAATTTCCGCAGCAAAAATTCGTCAAATTCCTAATGAAGTTACTTCTTTACTAATATAATTTCGGTTTTGAAGACATCTTCTCTTCGAAGCTCACAGGATCGATTTTCATTGAAAACTGCCATATTCCATGGAATATCAATGGTCACGTTCAGCAGACCAAGCCGCTCAGTAGCAATCGAACGTGATTGGCTCCTACTTTTAGAACCAACCAATCAACGCAGAGTGTTGATAAGACGAACTCAACAGTTGTGTCTGCTGAACGCGCCTAATATAACCGCGAAAACTGAAAGAAATATTGAAAATATATAAATAATATAGCGGAAACGTTTAAATTTAATATAAAGAATATACTTCAAAAATTATTAAAGATATTAAGACGTCCCGAATGAAAAATCATAACATCCATTTTGAGAGCAAATGGAAGCGAATATCAGCTACACGTTTTTATTTATATAATATCAACATATGAACGCGCGTTTTAATTTACGCTCTGTCTCCTCTCCCCCCCCCCTCTCTCTCCGTGTAATTCAATACTCTGAAATACTGAAATATTCCGACATAAAATACTCTAGCCTCTTTTATGCCCGCTAGAGTATTTATTACGAGCGCTACTGTATCCTCGATGGACATGACGTTAAAAAAAGTTCAAGAGGATGATCCCCGGGCGATTAACGGTCGATCGTAAGATCGGTTTACGGCGGTCTCTGCCCCTCTATATAACGGCTGATTCTAGCTCGCGAAGATGGGCGCTAACGCGAAGGAGAAGGTGGCGGGATGGGGAAGTATGGGGGAATGCAGTTCCACGTGATCCCATGCTTTACTACATACTGCCGAAGCTTATCCCACCAATGCTCTCGAGCGCAGGCAGGTATTAATAATACTAAAGACACTTTATCGCGGTAAATATAGAATATGTAACTATATAGCCGGGGATTACGTTACGCCGCCGCGAGAGAGTCGATGTCGAAGCAAGATGGTGTGTTTCGACGTCGGACGCTTCTCCAGTTACTTAAGCGCATCCAGTGTCGCCGCTCATTAACTAAATTCGCAATTAAACTTAATGCGCGCCCGGTAGATGGGTAAAACGAGCGCGATACCGTTGCGCTTCCCTATAATCCCCAAGTCCGCGCATTGGCTTTTGCGTTACGACGGCGGCGTAACTGTGTGATATTATTGCACGACGGTGCGTAACGGGCGAAAGGATAGGATCTATGATAGAATATGCCAGCGAGGACGGTAAAGTCGCTCGCGAGCGATGACATCAGGATGACACAGCGGGAAGGAAGGGGGTCGCGACCGTACCCGTCGTCGTAAAGCAAAATGCAATCAAGCTCAGACACGGTAGCGTACCGGTAAAATATCACTTGAATTTTGCACGTCGAACACAGCCAGGATACGCGGGATCCCGCATCCTGTTGCCACCTGCGAAACATCGTTTCCGGTTTTATACGTAGATTTTACACCACGCTCCGTCTCTCTCTTTCTCTCTCTATCTCCCTCCCTCTTTTCGCGCACAGGACTTGCCCTGTACTTTCGCCGAAATTACGCGCTCGGGTTAATATCTCGTTCGCGGGATCAAGTCCTTTTTGTCTCTCTTCGGCCGACGCCTATCCACATGGGAAACACTCGTAATCACCGAGTATATGACAAAAAACAGCATCAGATACCACGTGATAGACGAAATCATCCGTTGCGAGCGCGATGCCATTTCTCAACGCTTCGGAAACTACGCTGCTGCTGCGCGATATCGCGCGCAAACACGTGTAATGCCATTATATCGTTGAAGAAATCCAATATCTGAAATCCAAGACGATAGCCGCGTCCAAATATAAATATTTCGAACGTTCACGGAAATGTCGAGTTTTCAAGAGGCTTCAAACGTTTCACTGTTTTGAGGGTACATCTTGAAAATTCGGATTTGTCATCTTCGGTACTTTTGCCCAATATCGATCTCCCATGTATCCGCAGGACGGATCAAGGAGAAGGGGAACGCGGGAGGGTCGTACAAGAGCGTTTTAAAGTTCGATTCTAGCCGATGGAGATTCTCGAGCGCATAAAGGCGAAAAGAGGCGTAAAGGAGAACGACAAAAGAGGAAAGAGGAAAGACCAAGGAATACGTATTCCTGCTGCACACATGTGACCAGCGGACCGTAGAACGTCGGGGTGTGCCCAGTGAATGGGAATTGCGTGAAATCAGGGGTATCCGGCTGTTAAAATCGGCAAATGCGTTTAAGTGCCATAACCGAAGCTTATACGGGACAGCCGGGCGACATATTGTCCCTATTGTCCATGGGTTCGATTATAAAATTCAACGTACAAGCCGATAGTGCCTCCGAGATCTGCGATTCAAGTACTCTAGCGCGCGTTAATATCGCATGAATATCTACTTCAGAATGCGACCGACGTTTTGTATAAATATAAAATATCATCAGTAATATTTAATATTTCGTATTTTATCCAAGGACTAGATCACACGCGTGAAATATAAAAACAGAATATTCTTCTTTAATTTGATATAATATTCTTTAGAATTATTTGATCCCAGATTAGAGAAAATTTATTACTTATCGATTTAAATTTCTTTTTAAAAATACTATTAAAGCCTAATAGCTTCACGAATTATTCAAAGTTCCCCACTGATTATCATCACCAACGACTATTTGCATTAATTTATACTCCTCCTGCTCGAAAGTATCTACCAAGTCACGAGCGTGTAACGACAATCGCGCCAGTTCAGAAGTCGCGGCAGTTTGGCATTTCGCGACTTGAGTAGGACGAATTAATTTGCAAACAGGGCACGGTGTCGAGGGGTGATCGAGGTTGAAACCGTCGCGAGGATAAGCTATCCTACAAAGGAAACTCCGCTCGAGTGCGACCGATTAAGCGAACCGCGTTAGTCGCGCATTGCCATGTGTCTCCCTTCTCTCGGCGTGTCATTCGGTATTCCGGTGTATCTAAGGCAGTTGCCTAAATTCTCTATCACGTATTCACGGAATCCGGAATATTCCACGTGTCGTCCTGACAGGTACGGCTTGAGATTCGACACAGCTTTGGATAATTCGTCGGCCATTCCCGGGAGGTGTTTCGCGTCGCGTGACATCGACTGATGAAATCATTACGGAGCGACTTCTAATCGGTCATGCATGACGTTGCGATTAAATACAAGTTTCATTTTCTTCATTAACTTATCCATTCACATTATTATTATTATATTACACGCTTTGAGACAAATCCATTCAAGCGCTTTAAGAGTACAATGCGATATAATGAATTGACGTATGAAATCATGAATTATATGTAGCAAAATTGTTTATTAATAGAGAAATGATTAGACCATTGTTCACGGAATGAATAATTTCGCTATCGTACGCAAGAATAGCCACGCAAATTCGAATTATAGGAACGTGCTATCATTATAATTTCTGACACGATTATTTCTGTTTCATATAATAAAATGTCAAGTCTTATTTAAGACGATAGCCATATTAATTTTTCAATCAAAATTTAAAAATATAAGAAATAATCTAAATTATTATGGATTTCTAGAAATAATTTGTTCAATTTTCCTCTTCTAAATATCTATCTGAAAGTCTATTTTTCATTTTTTCGTTTCTTTAAATAAAAATGGGTCCGATATCCTGGTTTCGCGTATAGTATCGCTTAGTGTATCACTTGATTTTTAAATGTACCTGACGATTTATCTACATACTCGAAAGATTATCCACGTCGGTCTAGCGTATGACACGCGCAGATGCTTCGCCAGCGAATACAGGCCTGACTAAGCATTTCGCACTTTTACTTCTCCGCCGTATATTTTACGACTCTGGCTGACTGGAGAGGCAGGCTCGCACAAATTTTGCATGCCCATAATCTCGTGCAATTATTCATATTTTATGACGGTGTATAATTGACGCCGTAAAACGTCCATTAGTTACCCTCCCAATTCCGCTGCCTTCTCACCCCTCGACAGGCACCGGCCTTCCGGACGATTCGCCATCCCGCGTCCTGTCCCTCCCCTCTATTTCTAGTTGCTCATTACCGATCGATCCAGGTCGATTCAGCTCTTTCGCTGTCTAAGGGGATCGTCCAGAATGCCAAAACATGCGAGACGTTGCCAAAGTCGCAGAACGAAATTAGCGAGAGTACTGTTGGCAAGTTAGCGTAATGAGGGAAAAAGAGAACGTAACCCCGCATGACGGCGACGTGCAAACGTATACATCCCCTCGAGATAAAGTTTCCGTTTTCCCGTGAATAAAGGTAAACTAAACACTGCTCGAACGGTTCCTTGATTACTTGATTCTCGGAAACTTGCCCAGAACATTAATCCAATTACTTAATCTAATCTAATTACTGCGATTGTCACGAATTTACTTAACGATCATAATGCATTTAATTGCGTAAAATTGAATCTCACGCGGATTTTTATCTCGGAATTGCATCGAGCAAGTCGGCAGAATGTTAACAATTATAATTAACAGGACGTCGATTAATATTGTGACGGAGGTCCTTAGTTCAAGTGTGGCCCCCGTATTTACCGATCTCTTTACTGACAGTTTCGTGATGGAGGGAAGCTATTAATCATGCCGTAGCGCAAGTTGCAGCATCTAGCGATAAGGTTTTTCACGTACGAGTATTGCCTCAGCCTTCGGTTCGCTCTCCGCGTCACGCGGCACGTTATTTCATACATTATTCCTTCGAAAACAGCGCGGAGTTTGTTAGTAATTTACCGCACCATGCACTGTGCCTCGTGATATTCCCACGGAATGTCGGTGATTCAAGTTGTTTGACGTAGCCGGCGGAATTAATTAGTTAATTTCGAAGTCCTTGCATTTGAGATGAAGGATCGTATCGTAGCTAGATCTTCGAAATTCGAAGCCAATTGCGACAATTTGCGTTTGCGTCTTCGTCAAAGGCGATTCTCGTGAACGGCACGAGTTGCATAGTTGCGTTTGTGCACCTGTCTGTCGATAGTATAGTGTCTTGTCGATTAACCCTTTGATACACAGTTTTGTCCTACATATATGTATATATATAACGCGTAATATTTAAATAAAACAAAATTGAACTTTACAAACGTGACAAACACGAAGAACAATTTAGGATAAAAAGTTTTATGACATATCAATTTTTCATTTTGATCCGCAAACATTATTGCACGAGGAATTAAATGCGAAACGAGAATCTATCGTATTTTTTATACGACGCCGGTGGCAGACACGAGGAGGAGATACGCACAGCTTAAAAGCCGTTTCTGTGTCTGACATCGGTATCATTAGCTCCCATTAATCACGTGCGCCACAAAGAAGAGGCCGCGAAGATCTCGCTCCGTCATTAGTCAAGGACTTGATTGGTAATCGACGAAACTTCTGATCCGTAACCAACTATGGACCATTAATTAACTTGTAAATTGCCGGATCCATTATTGTCTCGTCCCCCGATGGGACGCCAGACATTGCCCTCGGTGCGGCAAGAAGCAATTCGTTCCGCACGCGAGGAAAAATTCGTCCGCGAGCGAACGTGATATTATTTTTTGCGCAACTCCGCGTTCCGGATGCGCCCTCGCGCCGGCTATTAATGCCGGGCCGGCCTGCGATTCTATGCGGCGTACGGAGTATTCATATTTAATATCTCTTCGTGTTCGTACGTGTTTTGAGCGGTGATTACCCCGGACGCCCGCTGTTATCGTATATCTCGTTATCGTGTTTGTTCAGCGACCTGTTTGTATCGCGGATTGCAGGCGGACTTGCCCATGGGCTATATCGTAACTCTGCGCCTGGACTTTAAATTGCGTGCGTCACACAGGACGCGGGCTGACGATATACGCGCCGATAATCCCGAAACAAAGTCGATCCACGACGAGCTTCGGCGCGCGTTTGTTCGATCGAGACGACGTGGTTCTACGATTTGAAATATTGACGATTAAACGACAAGCTATGAAATTATTCGCGGAGTCAATCAATTTTTTTAAGAATACACCGTCGGTATAACGGTGTCCTAAAAAATATAGAACAAACAAAAAACAGCAAAATGTAAAGAACGTTTCGCTCCTATAGTCCGTGAGAATATCGGAATTGTTAAAATCTGCCCATCCTCTTTCCGCAGTCCGCTTTAATTTACGAGCGGCAGCAAAGCATCCCGGTATTAACGTTACTCATTTTGAATTCTCAACATCGACGTCATAGCTCAGTATGATAAATTTGCGTTAGCAACGAACGAGGGCGTCCTCGTTTTTCTGTACAATGAGGAGGAAAACCTGAGAACGACGTGGTCGGTTCCCGAAGGAAATTCCGAAAACGTATTTTCTTACAAATGGAAAACTCTCTACGCGTCTCTAATCCTGCGTGATGCAGGATGAATGGCTCAGCCCGGTTTAGAGGATCGTCTCGCGATCTGCTCGACTCATCGGATCTTTCCCTCGCGCGGCGAAAAGAGTATAAAAGGACGATGAAAAGACTAGAGCCGTGGAAGTACGCAGAATAAAATGCTCGGTAAAAGCAACGAGACGTAAGAACGTAACGCCGGCGGGAAAAATCTTTAGAAGTAGCGGCGCGGGATGGTCCGGGAAATCCGTTCGATCGATTCGACAGCGCGAAATTGTTTCCGACGTAGAAAAAAGGACCTGCGGCGGTAAGTTTCAGCGGTGAGAAACTACGCGGATCGACCTAACGAAAAACAGTCGATCGGGCGATCGAAGAGGAATTGCGCGGAACAGGGGAGCGAGCGAGCGGTATCGCGGCCTTAGATCGAAATAACGTGATTATCCCGGAGACGGGCGACGTGTGTTCCGATCGTTCGCTAGGATTGTCTCGATTAAGACGATCCGATCGCGAGAACGTTGCATTTAGCGAATCGAGTTTCGACTTTCTCGAAATTCTCGACGCGCTATTTCGAACACGCGTGGTACCGAGCATCGAAATTGGACGGATTCATTTACCCTCCACGGGTGTCTTCTCGTTCGTCTACGAGACGTATATAAATTCTTCCGATAAATCTACGCGGTCGATTCGTGGGGATAGACGAGGCTTCGAAGAAATCTGAATTTCCATTTATACCTCACCGGACGGAAGGGGGGGTTTCCGACGCGTTGCGCAAAGGTGCGCGAATAGACACGGTAACAGGATCACCGTGGAGTCGCGATATAAATGTAAATGGTAAGGAGAAACGTCAGGGAGAGGACCGTCGGAGGGAATACGAGGTTCGCCCAGAGGGTTTCAACGAGGAGGACGATAGAGTAGGGTAGAACGAGGAGAACGACGGCGGCAGTGGCGACGGCGGTAACGGCGACAGAGGGATGAGGTATCCGGTTTCTCCCTGCTGTTCCCTCTTATTAAAATATCTAACATGATTACTGCAGACTTGGCAACTATAATAGAGCGACTCGCAGCCGAGTTTGCCGTGCTCGTTCTCGCTCCTTAGCACTCCCGGAGCCACCATGCGTCGTTGTTCCTTTCTCTCGTCCCATTGTTCCTCCACCTGGACAGCCCAGTAATTTCTTACTAACAGCTGGACGGGCAAAAGACAACGCGCTTTACCGCGGTAGTTATCAGCGAGCACGGGAAGTTTATCGTTCGCGGAAATCTGTCGTTCGAACGAACAAGGCGCGCCTTTGTCACTGTCGAAAGATTGCATCTGTTGGGATAATACGATTACATGAATTCGTGTGTTGCATGTATGTGTAATATTGATCGCGCGCTTTGTCGTTAAAATTATCCAAACATTTCTCTTCGAGATTTCCGCGGCGGCGTTCGCTTTCTTTTACAGCCGCTGCCGCAGTGCACTACTGAAGATTAAATTGCAATGTTTTCTGCTCACGAATACCCCAGTGAGCGAGCTAATGAAACATCGACTTTAGCTATATCCAGCTCAAAGGCGCAAAGTCCTTCTTGGCACAAGCGAAATCGTCCGGAAGTTTTGCAGTCGCGGGGGACGTTGCCGGCCATTGAATATTTATGAAAGTGGTGCCAATAAAAGAAAAAGAATACGGAGGAGACGCACCGCGGAGAGAAAAGAGGCAAAGGCGGGCAGAAATAAAGGGAAGCGAAGGAACGGGAGGAAAAAAAAGAAGGCAAACACAGGAGGAACGGAATAACCGTTGCTGGGGCTTCCGATTCCGCGATTAGCGGAAATGACAGGAAAAAAGGGCGTTCGTTTGTCTGTACGAAACGAACGGTGGAAGAGCGAAGCGCGAAAAAGAATGAAAGCTGAAAGAGAGAGAAGGGAGGGGGAGAGAATCAGTGGCTGTATCGCGAGTAAAATTAGCTCCGCATTCAATTTCTCCCGAGGGTGTGAGCAAACGCCCTCCCTTTCTGTCCCTCCCCCCACCCCCCGCTCACCACGCGGCGCAGGATAGTAGACTTCGGTGAGTACCATCCTCCGGCTACATCGCTCGCCACTTCCCCAAGGCGTCTCATAATTAAATTCGGCCGAATTTACCCCACTCCGACCATTGTCCCGTAACAAGCTATTGTGTGTCGGGCGACGCTGACGTCGAAGTCGCGCCAAACTTTCCGCTTGGATTTTCGTGGGACAGAGAGAGAGGGGGGGGGGAGAGAGAGGAATTGGTCCCCGCGTTCGACTTTTATCGCACCTAGCGGCGGCGTGCTCCAAACGCTCGAATATTTCAAGGAGTCTCATTCCTCGCTGGTCAGACGCGCGGCGCTCTCATCGACGTCGTCGACGTCCTGAATTTAAGGAAGTCGTCCCGTCGTCCTTGGCCAATTAAACGGATCCCGGGTGGAGACAGCCTAAGTCGTGTCTCACGAACGATGGGCGACCCTCGGGGGCGAACAAAGAAATTAGAGACCGAGGCGCGGCGGTCGCAGAGAGAAACGGAAGAAAATACAAGTCCGTAGAGTGGCGGCGGCGAGATCGACGAAATAAAGGGTCCTCCTCTCGGCGCTCCAGAATTTAAGAGTCCGTATTGTATATATATATATAGTAGATATAGATATATCAGTCTAGGGTGGCCCAGATTTATGCCTCATGGGCAATTGTTTTCTCGGAACGCGGCTGATACTGGAAAAAAGAAGAAGCCGCCAGCCGTGCGGAGGCATCGAGCCGAGCCGCCCGCACACTCTTTCGCAGCCCGCGTGTAAATTATGTTCATCTAATCGAATCGACGACCGACGATTTATGCCGGACCGTATTGCCGTTATTCCCTTCCGGCCTATCTCGGCACGGAACCGTCCGAACCTTTCTGTTCGTGTCGCCATCGCCTGTCAACCTTCGTCCTGCCCGACGGTCCGAACTTCTCCCGAAACACCATTCCGCCGAAAAGTTTTTGAAAAATCGTCTCAGTGCTTTCGATGTCCCGATATTGGATATCGGCAATTGAGCTCATCGTAAACGACCCAAGTCTCCGTATTGTCTCCGTGCGACGTACGCGATTTCTGTTTAAAACTCCATCGCCATAAAAACTTTCGTTCTTCCGGTCTCTTTATTCTTTCTCTATTCTCTATCGCTGTCTATACGGAGAAGTACGTACGCGTTATTGACTTTACAACGATTGCGGACATCGACGAGATGTTATGAAGATTCGATGTCAGATAAACGCGAATGACTAATGATAAGAATAACGAAAAAGTCAGTGATGTACATATATGAAGAAACGAGCAACGCAATAAAACTATTGCTTTATTCATATCTTGTATGCGTATAATTGATGAACAACAAAGAAAGTACTGAAGTAGGTCATTGTGTTTGGATTTTCTTAAAAAATATATTCGCGAATTAATTCCAAAATTAGCAGAGAAATATTCGTGTACGCTATATCGGAATTTCAGCTTTTTGTTGATAATTAATCATGAGAAACTAAATTAGATATTCCAGAAAGTTGATTTTTTAATAATTAATTCAAATCTTCTTTTTTAAATGCAGAAAAATATATAAGTAAAAATATAGCCAACGGTTTCGAATCAGGCAAGTTAAAAAATACGAAGTTTTAACACAGTTTGCTAATAATAATATTAGAACATCGATATGTTTCTGGGTCATGCTTCTCTTGTAAATGGCACTTTATCTAAGAAAATTATCTCTTAAGTGTTATATAATATTTATTCGCTATTCCATTAACATCCTCGCTTGATTAATTATTCAATAGTACATTCTTTGCTTCTTTATTTAATAAATTTTTGAAGCAATTAATAAAAAGATCTCCATTTAAATCAATTTAATTCAATTTTAAGTTACACTTATATCTTACGATATAAGCTGATTCATAATTCAGAGATTCAAAGAGGAAGTCGTGCGATAAATGATGTATAGACGAATAAAATACATAGCAGAGGTCACACCTTTCAACGTAAAGCTCTTTAACGCTTTATTACGATATTTCTACGGACTAATGAAACAGCGCGTTGCTCGATGGTATATTGTGCTCGTGCGGTGATGACATATAAGAGAAACATCGTGAAGACATTTCGTAGCTAGGCATTGTACAAGCTTGGCAAAATTTGCGCCATTTACGGGGAGGACTTAAGTATTGAAAACTCCGAATTATGCAACAACAGGAGAGAATCCAGCCGAAGAGGAGAGCGCGTCGTTCTCTTTGCTTCGCATTGTTCATCCGGCTGGCAGCGAGATATACCGGTGCGAGATGCGGAAGGAGTAGGAAGGACGACGGAAGGGGGGGAGAGAGAGAGAAAGCACGAGCAGGAGTAGTCTAGCAAGTCGAGATATGTGCTAGGGTGCCGCCATTGTCCTGCGAAACTCCGGATTGCGACGCTTACAATACGACGATTGTTTCAAGGGTTGCCGGCACCGAACGGTCTCGCACCTCCTCCATCTTTCACCCCCATTACCTTCCCGTCCCCGCGCACATATATACCAATTCCGCGTTCCAGCCGTCATCCCGAAAACTATTAAATTCGTTATTAATGTTACCAATGCCCGTGCGAACGCGCGTGCGCCGTTCCGCGCCTCGTAATAACGTCGTAATTGGACGGGAAAATATTATTCCCTGGTGGTTTTGCTCGCTGCAGCGCGCCGCTGCGTCGAACAAAAAAAAAACAAAAAATATATTTAAAAAAGAATAAAAATGTAGGACGAGCGTACGGCGACTGAACGTCGTCGCGTTAAAATTGGTGCCGCGTGAAAAAATAATCGGGGTATCGATCTCCCGGCGGAGTCTACGGAGAATTGTCTGAAAATGAGAACTCGGCAAACACGTTTCTTCCGCCGAATTTGCACAGAATTAAATTTACAGCAAAGTCTCCCGTTAAATTTGATTTCCCGGCTTCTAGAAATTTAATTTACACGACGCCACGGTCGATAAGCGCGTGCGACAGAACTCGGCGGAAGTCTCGATCGCGCGGGGAGGTGTAATTTAGCGATGTAAATTGATGTACTATTAATCAAGCGTGAGCGCGGCGTATCGGGAATTTCTGCGCGACGATGATAAGCGCGTAGGTAGGTCAAAATCTACAAAGTGCACGTCACCGGGGCTCGGCCGTTCGTCCAGTCGGACGGGCTATTTTGACAGTTTCCTTTGTGAGGGATTACTCCACACGAGTACAGTCTAGTTGGTCGGATATACGAGCGACAATCCCAGGTTCGTTCGCTCGCTCGTTCGTTCGTTCATTCGTTTCCCATCGCTACGGTTTGCAGAGGGTTATTCTCGCAACTCTGTGCACGTACAGACCGGTACGTGCCTGTGTATATGTGCGCGCTTGGATGTACCCATTAGTAAGATTGCTACCCTTGCCAATGAAGTCACATTATATAATAGAGATGCCCCCTCGATGGTGCTTAATGAAATTGGTTAGAAAACAGGACTTTGCCCCGGGACGAATTAGTCGAAGAAGTAAAAGATGGGGAAGGACACGGTGGAAGTATGACAAATTACTTGCATCACGTGACCCGTTCCGTCCTCGTGGCATCCATTACATGCGACGAGAAAATCAGTAGACAAAGGTAACAGAAAAATAAAGTGTCGTGGGGAGGGTTGTTTAAGTGACGACAGGAATCTTGTAAGCGAACAATTACGTGCGTAAACAGCGAATTTAGTGAGAGCGTAACGTAATACCCCAGAAGAATCAAACTTAGATACGCGACGGTGTCTTCTTGTTGGCAAGCGAAAGCTCGGTGGATCCGAGAAAACGGAAGCTGGAGGAAGAGTCCCCGCAAAAGATACAATATCGTAAATCCTCGTCCGGCGAGCGACAAACTCCGGTACAGAATCCCTACTTTCGTTGCTGTTCTTGCCCTAATTCTCTGTCTCCCTCTCCTCCTTCTTCTTAGTGAGCTTTCATAGGTATTTCGCTCGGTCGAGTAAGGGAGAGATCTCTAAGCATTTCTTTTTAGTGGGCAGATTGCTGCCAAGGAAACGCTTCATTTTGCGGGTTATGAGTTTATATCAAGCGGCTTTGTAGTCTATGTTCGGTGTGGATTAGCCTATTATTCGATCATAGAGCAATCGGAGAGCTTACCCTCAACTATAGCATGCGAAATAAAATTACGTTTAAGCTTAAATTGCTTGAAAATTGGGCGAACAATTACTCGCATACAGATAAAATGTGGAAAAAAAGATTCATGAAAAAGCTAGCTGGTTTTAAAGCTGTTTTCTTGCAATGCAACAAAACATTTCGGCAAAATACCAATTGCGTGAGGACAAAATGGAAGTAATGAAGATAGCTGACGATTTTTCAAGCTACTATTGTGCCCCTGCGCACGATGGTTATCCGCTGTGGCGGAAACCGTAGGCATTTTACCAAGCCTTTGTTTTACGGCCGTCGCTGCGAAATCGCCATGTGCGACCTGGTTAGTTTCCACATCTTCGACCTGGGAAGCGTTCGGGTATCGCCGTCACGTACACGTGAGCTCCCACTTTCCTGGCTCTGGTATATAGTCACGACGAGGGTTAGAAGGGTCTCGGCATCGGCCAGGCTATCCCATCTGCAGCTAGTGGGCAACCTCCTGTAACCCACCATGCTTTGTCCGAGAGCATAGAGCTCTTAAAACACCGGTAGACCGCGGCAATTATATGGCGGGGCAGAGTTGGCCGTAAAAATGACCGTAAATACTGGAGTCGGTGTTACGGTTCTCTCCACCGTCCCCTAAGGCTGCAAAGATCTAGAACAGTCCCCGGAGGCGCAGCCACGCTGGCCACGAGCCAAACTCGCCCTCGAGATAGTTATGAGAGAAGGGAGGGGTGAGTGAGAGAGAGGGAGGGGAGGAAGAGAGCAAAGTGGATGACCAGTCGTTGGTGTTAAGATCCGCGTGCAGTAAGTGTGTTTTATGAGAGAGACAAAGAGAGAAAGACAGAGAAAAATATAGCGAAATCGTGCAAAGACTCTCGTTTATTTAGATTTTAGCGAGACCATCGCCGATTCTTCTATTTCATTCGCTATCGTTCAATGTTTCATTTTATTCATGACAATGGCAATCAAAGCCAACTAAATTACTCTTTAATCCTGCAGTACTTTGATTGCTGTCACGTGATTTCATGACATTATTCGAAAACTTTTTCTACAAGACTTTAAAACTTGTAGATAAGGAGTACACGATTTTGCATGGAAGCGAGTAAAAAAGTAGAGGGACTTTGGCAATTTCACGGAATATAAATTGTACTACTTATAATCATCTCATCAATTTAGAATGTTCTTCAACATTATTAAAATCCTTGCCACTCTTTTAGTATATTTAATATCTCTCTCTTATTTTCAATTACTCGAGATAAAGTCTCTACTACTAAAATCCGAAATCGATATTTTTGTTAATATCGATGTGCCAGATCTAATGGTCTCGTTCTGCCAATCGGTGTTACAGATATAAATGTGAATTAATTCTTCAGCCATTCGAGTGGACAGTCGAAATTTCTCTCTCGAGAGACTCTAGAGAGGCGATGGTGGACTCCGCCAGTCGTTTCCTCCGAAGGGGTGCGGGAGGCTCAAGCGTTAAGTGATATGAATGTTTTCAGGGATTCTGCGCCGGCTCTTAAACTATATTTAATGTCAGTACATCGACTTTAGCAATCAAGAATTATATCACGACCTTTCATGGATAAAATCAGAGCAAATGACCAGGAAATTTAGAAAACTCGCGGAAAAAGAAAGAAACAAATGCAGGACTGCATGGACTGATGAGGTCTTTAAAGTCTTATGTGAATTCTTTACGTTTCTAATGCTTAGTCTTTTTTTACATGTAACGTTTATATTCGATGATATATAAGGATCTAGTTTTTGTGCTTTTGTTTGCAGATTAACAATTCGTATACTTTTCCTATAACGAACAAAAGGATTAAACACAACAGGACGTTTTATAATCCGTAAATAAGGCTAAATAACAAGCCACTTCGATCGACACCATGAAGAATAGATATAAGGAGGCCGAACTAGCATGGAGAAATCGTCAAAATGTGCGACTGAATGCCGAGCCAGATAGTAGTTTGGTAATGCTCCGCAAGGTTGCGCTTTCGTCTCACGGGACTCACACCTACACGGACTTTTGTTCGTGTGTTAGTTCTGTTTTGGTTTTCAAGAAAATGTTTACGGTTTCTCCATTGTTGCTTTTTCGACAAATTGTGAGTTTTTATTAGTGCATAGAAAAATGACAAAAGTGTGTGCATATCCTGATTACAAATCAGGGCATGCTTGTGAAAGGAAAAAAAATACATCGCTTAATATACGTAACAAAAGTTTGTTCAAATTCCCAAACAAGGTATTCATTCTAATATTAAAATATAATTGTATCAAGTTCTTTGGGGAGAAAGATCATTATAGAACACCTTCCCAATTTGTATTAGAGTCTTCCTCTTCGAAAGAAATGGGAAGAAGTTATCGGTCGTGCAGCCAGAGATTCTGATTTCCTTTGCGAACTCCATTTTCGTGAGGAGGACATCATAAGAAATTATCAAACTATTTTACCAGGTGGAATAAAACACATCATGAGTCGTGGCAAAATTTCTTTAAAAACCAATGCGATTCCATTTGCACACATTTCAATCGGGTACTTTGCGATTGCAATGCAACCTATAGGTACCTATAGGTACTATTACCGAGCCTCGGTTTTCGTCGTATGTTCAAATGCATAGTTCGGCTTCCTTATATCTATTCTTCATGATCGACACCAAGCATATCGACAAAGCGGAGGGCACGAAGTAATTAGGTTCGGTGGTTACATGTGACATTCTCATTTACGGTATCGTCGTTAGATCATTACCGCTTCTTCCATTTGGTGAGAGAGAGAGAGAGAGAGAGAGAGAGACAGCAGGAAGAAATGTGCGGGATGAAAAGCTTTCTCGCTTCTTACGCTTGAAAACGAGCACCTCTGAGCTCGTTCTCTCCGTTAGCGGTGCGCACGGGGCGCGCACAGGTTTAATAGAACGGGATCGAATCGGCCGTTTGTTGCACTCGCTGTCGGTATCTGTGTGCAAAGAGCCGAGCTGCAGCGGTGCTGGACCGTCGACCGCCGGCGGCAAAACTCGGACGAGGCAGTGCATCGCCAACGGCATCGTCGCGAAGTAGTACAAAGCAGCATTACGTCGGCCGATGTAGCCAGTAGAACGAGCTGCGTTGCACGGACGCAAACCAAACTGCCTCCGCATCCACATCGCGCTCGGTAATGCACTGTGATGTGGCTACTGGGACGGCGAGCGCCGGGTCCCGTTCCAACAGTGGTATTTTACGCACCGATACACGTATCCAGATGCGTATTTGTGTGTGTACGGGTCTACATGCTACGAATACACGCGTACTCTTACGTTGATGTAACGGATATGAAGATTGGCCGAAGGATTACCCGCCGTCGTTGTTCTCCTAGTATTGCCGCATCGCGTGCGCAAGTCGAACGTTGGTTCATGAATTCATATAAACGTGTGTAGGTACCTTCCACATAACAATAATGATAAATCAGCAATGTACATTAGCTATTCCGTAGGGATAACAGCATATATTTCGTTTTGTTCTTTTATACATCTTTTCAGTTAACATAGACTGCTTTTTTAAATTACTCCACGTCGCAACTTATCTGTTAGTTCATAATATGATGTACGTCGCGATTAAATAATTGTCAATTGAGCGCACGAGAGGAAGCGAATATCGTTAATTAATGTATTTCTTTCAATAGAGCGGTTTAAATAGAATGCGATGTGGGACATCTCTCCCGGAACGAGTCTTTGATGAGATAGTAAACGCGGGAACGTTGGCATGAAGAGCCAGTTAATTCCGCATATTAGCGACCATTAACTATTCAAACGCGGAGCATAGCTATTAAACCGCGTGCGCACGCTCGTGTTCAATACGATGCGGATGTTCGTCCATCGCTTGTAGAAAGTGTTATGTCGAGTACGCGATAAGCGGAGGGACACAAACAAAGAGGATTGAACTTGTACACGACCGAGAGGGTTGCCGATGTACCGCTACATCGCGACCGACGTCGAGAGACAAGCGATGTGACACATTTGTGGTCCCCCGGTGACCTACCGTATAATGGGCGGCTCTTAGCTCCCGCTGGACATTTATTAGGATCGCACGCCATCTCGACGTTCCAAGATTTAAGTCCAGAGCATTCACTTTCGCATCCATTTTCGGACGGTAAACGCGCATATGAATACTTAAAAAGTGCACGTCACGTACAAGCAGATCCACTTGGATTATGTGAAATTCTATCCGTAATTCCGAAATATAATATTTATTACGCTACAGAATTATGGATAGACGCTTTTTGCATCAATTATTCTAAATACAATATACATATGTCAAGATTACTTTACTCGCGTACAAAATTATTTTCTCATGCACATTTAACATTTTTAATCTTTAAAAATGTAATATTTGTTATAAAATATATATATTTTTAATAAAATTACATTTTTAAAGATTAAAAATGTAATTTTATTAAAAATATATATATTTTATAACAAATATTATTTCTATTAGTTCTTCAATTAAATTATTAATTAATTTATTAATGGTCTTTCATTTAATTATCGAACAAATTATTATTAAATATTCAGGAAGCAGTAAACGCGATTATGTTGCTTAATTACTATTTCCTTCTGTTCAATGAAAATATTAATATTTAATTTCCAAATAGTTTGAACTCAATTCTACATCTCGATTAATACGTTTCGCGCAAATTCGCGATGCGACGGATGCTCTCGCAAATTTTATTTATATAGCACGCAAGGAAATGCGAGAGGGGAAGTGCATAGTTTCAGGAAAAGTCGCTCTCGCTCGCGGACAAATCCCGATCGAGTTCCATCGCCGAGTGATCGAGTCACCAAGGAATTCGTTGTCATAAACTCCGGCTCCCTCCCGGCAGCTCTCCCACGTCGAGGTGTCGCATCTCCGACATACCCGATCGACGTTTTTGAAAACCGGCACTGACGTAAGACGAGCGAGTGGCGTTCGCGTGACGAGCACTCCAGACGGCTCCTGTTACACGAGCGCGCGTGATATTCCACAGGATATTTTCTTGCCTCCGAGTGTCAGGGAAGAAGGCAAAGAGAATCAAAAAAGATATACGCCGGAACGCCGCCGCGACCGCGCGAATAGAATTCTTGCGGATGTACAATATCGCGCGTTTGCCATATACGTTTCTACGGGATATGCACGCATTTACAGCGGAAGCTTGACACATGGCGTGAGTTTCGCGATGCATAATAAAATGGGAAGCCGGGACCGGCGTTCGCCGAGTAGCGCGAGGGGGAGGGACGCGCGAGAGGCCCGCGAATGGACTCCTCCGAAGGAATCAATCACCGCGTTCGCGGATATATTTTCTCGTATGCGGCAAGATTTAAGGCACTGACGGGGGCGTACACCTTACGGATCGATGCGAACATATTTTTCCGACTCTATCCATGCTTCATGAGGCTATTGTGCCGGGGAGAAGCGCCGCCTGACTCGACTACGTACCTACTAGCGTTAGGTCATAGTGGCAATATTCCATTCTAACGTTCCGCTATAACGCTCGCCTATTGCACCTGGCCATTTAATACACCGTATCTCTCTGCATGGTCGGCTCGTAACGGAAGATCCACGATGCGCAACCATGAGAGCTTCCTTTGTATTGGGCTTTCGATCGAGCCATCTTCGACATACGATCTATGGACTAATAACCAAGTACCGTTTCTCGCGAAACGACGCGAAGTAAATCGAGAAGAGTCATTTCGCTGCAGAAGATACTTGTATTTATGACTCCAAAGCCGATAATATATTAAAATAAGGGACGAGAAACGCACTAAATTAGGAAATTTTTTTTCTAAAACAAACTTTTCAGAAAAGCTATTCATCTCCACGATTTTACACTTATTTTCTTATAGTTTAAAAAGAAAAATTTATATGTGAACGCTAATTTATAAACTTGTTGACGATAATCGTGCTCCATAAGTGTTTCGAGTACTCTTTCTCTAACGTATCAAAACAATGTTAAAAATAAATATGTCAAAAGAATTTTGTCATTTGAATTTTTCTCATAATATTTAAGCGTGTCTTTTCTCACTTATACAGTTAACTGCATCGTTCAACTATTTCATGCTCATAAAAGAGGGAAAAGATCTTTAAGTCGGATGTCATGAAAGCTTCTCTCGTAAGCTCCACTCATGTTTCACTGATACTTTCCACAGTTAATAGCTTCGTGTCTCGATACTGAAACTATCGTTTATTCGCCTCCCTATATCCTTTAGCAATTTCCCAAACACGCGCGAGAGTAATAACGAAATACGCTGCGAGATACTTGCTTGGTTAACTCTATCACGTCGGAGAGCCGCCCATACTATCCAACATATTCGAAATCAATTCCGACCGACGTATACGGAGGTTGAAACTTATTCCGATCTCATCCACCTCCCACGGATACGGATGATATATTCCGAGGATGGTACAGCAAAATCGGTGGACTATCGGTCGAAGGAAGTGTATCATTCCGCCGGCGCGGAGTCCGGCACCGTGGCAGAAAATCAGATACGTTTCACATAATTCACCGCACTAGTAGCTCGGGAAGATACTTTGGTACTAGCGCGCAACCCTTTCCAGTCTGGACGATGGCGGTGGATGGGCATGAGGGTGGGTCGAGGGCTTCCGCATTAAATTATAAAGTCAAAACCGTCGGGCAGAGATGATATAAATGCGACTATTATACCGGATGAAGGTGGGAAGGTGGCACAGCCGCCAAGCTCGAATCCGCGAACCAACCAGGAAGACAGGACCCACCACTCGTTCCCTGCCATCCTACCCTCCGCCAACCCCCTCGAGCCGCACACAGCCGCGAACGATAAGTGTTTGAAATATTGAAAGCTGAAGCGCAACTCACCATCCCCCCCCTTGACGACTATCAATAGCGGTGGTGAGAGTGCTGTGGACGGGGCATAATGCTGCCATTTATAAGGCAGGTGCCTCCAATCCTGGTGGTGGAAGAGTAAAACTGAGGAAGGGTAGGGAGCGGTGGCGTGGAAGATGCTTCGAAGTCACTTGATATTTCATTACTGGTGTGCCCTTCATGTGATTGATACTTCTCGCTTGTCTTCAAATATTTTAAGCCGATACACCGATACAGCATAAATAATGACTATGTTTCTAGAGGAAAAGATTGCAAGAGAAAATAAAATATTCGCAGAAAAAAACCGATAATTTATATTTGGGAATTTCTTAGCTGCACCTACATTTAGTCGCGATTTAAACAACGATGATAATCGAATACAACGAGCAGGCTACGGAGATATGATCAGAAAATTAAGCGGCATGATAATATCTATTTTAAAATGGATTCTATATAACATAATTATTCACACAGCTTCATCGTAGAGAGAATTATCGGACAGCGCGACAGTCATTGGACGTAGAGAACGTGACAGTTTACACTGTTCGCTATTTAATTAATCATACTCGCGGTAATATGGTTGGATCTATTGTTAGTCGCTCTAATTGGATAAACGTGATTCTCCAACATCAGTTGCGGACTAAAGCCTTTGGTCATTACCGGCGGACGTTCCCCACGAAAGTGTCATCCCTGTCTACGGCGCCACTTCGCGACGATACGACACGCGATTCGCGCAACGTACACATAATCCCGTCACATAAATCCCGATGCATAAATATCGAAATGCACTTTTCATCACGGTGAGTTTGCTCGACGTGGTATGTATATGGAGGGATGGGTGAACGCGACTGCGAGAGATACCCATGTCCCTTGCGTGGGTGGCGCAGCGGGATTCGGAAAAATATGAGGCGCGGAGATGCGAAGGTGTGCGTCACCAGGACGGCGAGGAAGTATATGCGCGCCGGAGGACAGAGGAGACAGTGTGGTAGCGAACGAGGAAAGGGCGGAAGACATAAGAGTCAGTCACCCTCAGCGGGCGACGACGCGGCCGTATCGGAAACAAGGTGAAGGATATTAAAAGTTCCGCGAGAATACGCCAATCACTTTTCCGGCGGCCTCGATCCACCCTTGTTTCACGCCTCGTTCGCGTAGATATTCGCGCGTCGCGGACGTTGTTTGCCGTCGCGAGAATCGAAACCTCGTGAACCGAGAAGCCGGCTCTCGAAAGGCCACGATATAATTTTAAAGCCGGCGTATCCTCGCGCTGTACGCTCGCGGCGCGTGTACGTATTCCGATATATCATAGTTCATCGCGTACTATTTTATATCACACCGTGGCACCGTGAACCGTATATCGATATACGCCGAAACGCGGCAAAAACCAGCGACAGCCGAATGAAAACGGATTGTTGGATTTGCACGCCGAGGCATCAAATCAAGCGGATTCGAAATAGCCTCGTCATACTTTATGGGACTTTAAAATCGCGCCGAGCTCGCCGGTTATTTCCTAAATATACGATAAAGCCGGCCGACAATTTCCTAAACGCCGCCGGAGCCCGTTTCGGGCTACGCTCGGCTAGCCGTTTATTCGACAGGTATATCGCACGTCGCAGCGTACGTACACTTCCACCGATTATGGCGGCGATTATTACACCAACGGTTAGTGGCAGCATCATTCCGTGCCGACAAATACGCCAGGCCGATCGCTTTGAAACATCACGCAGTACGGCCGAGAGTCACCGACGCGCGTTGATTAAATCGTCACGGGCTATTCGCGCTATCTCTGTCTCTCTCCCTCTCACTTTATCTGGCAAACGATAGCGCGCTTGCGTCGGTAAACAACTCTTTTTAATCATCATACAAAGCCGCCATCGAACCGCACGCCCGTTCTTTAAACTCTCGCCATGCCGACCATAAATTGTCAAACCGGCGCGGCGCGGCGTGTCGCGGGGCGATTTTTCGGAATCGTAATCCGAGGCGTGTGTTTATCACGCGCGCCACGTAGCGATCCCGCTCCACCGAGGGTGGAGCTTCTCCGAGTCCGGTGTTCCGCGGGGGTGGAACGCAGGGGGGCGAGCTGGTGCGCGCCCGAGGACTTATAATTCTTCTATGACAACGAGGAATAAACGGTGCATCCGGCTCGTCTCCCTGGACGGCCACAAAACACTCACGCCGCTGATTGCCAGTAAATTGCGGGTGTCTCGCGTTACGGCGCACCACCGATCCGGGCAAGTCCCTGGCTTTTTGTCCCCCTCCGTTCCGGGTCTCTCTCGTCCCCTCCGCTCGTGCACGTTGCAACATTGCACGTCGGAACGGTCGCCGAGACAATCACCGCGATATCGCGTCGCTACGGGTTGGGTGGCCGAAGAACCTGAGGGCAAGCGACGTTCCTTCCTATTTTCATCCGACTTCCTCTCCCCGCGCCTCGACCGCGCGACCTCGTCCCGAGACAATTTCCACGAGGTAGTTTCGGCGTTCTCCGAACTCTCCTTCTTGTCGCAACCGTTCTCTTCCTCGGTGACTGCTACCATTTTTCAATCGCTATTCGAGTCCCATGTTCCGTCTCGTAGATCGAATCTCGTGACCTCAGTCTAGTACCTCCTTGCCGACTGGACGTTCCTACGACTTCCGAGAGTCCTGCTGCCCATCGACTTTTTTATTTGTTCGTGGTATCCCAACCAGAGTCGAACCGACTCTAGGCGGAGTCACAGATCTTTCCTCGAGTTGGACAATATCGTTTGATGGAGGAAATATCCGCGTTAAACGTAACAGGTTCCGCATCCAAAGAGACAGAATAAAACATCTGTCTTATATCGCTTTAGATATGATCCTTGCGCGTGAATAGATAACGCACGATAAAAATTTTCTTTTTTCACGAATATCACCAATCACGTCGCAGGACCAAACCAGCATCTCAGAGCGCGCGATAGAAACCACGCAAGACTTCGCGGACCTTAATAATATCTTGAAAAATAATTTATAGGCGCTAACGTTAGCTCTGTCGGTTTTTCTGAAGGCGTTCATCGCGTCTTTTTTGCCGTTCCACGTCCCACTTTTGCGAAACGGAACCGAAAGAAATGTACGACCGCGAGGCACACGAGGATTGGCCTTGAGCTCACGAACATGGAAGAAAAGCCTTTTTTCTCGAGATGCAGAGAAAGAGAGAGAGAGAGAGAGAGAGAGAGAGAGAGAGAGAGAGAGAGAGAAAGAGGGCAAACACTGCTGTTATTATTGCCCCATTATACCTCCACCTTTTTAAGCACTCAGCCCGACGAGCAGCCGAGGTCCGACCTCATCAAGATATTAATTTCTTAGTCACTTAACTGCACGCGACGTACGAACGCTTCTATTGATTTTCCAACGCCCCCCTCTGCCCTCACTCTTTCTCTCTCTCTCTCGTCCGTGTCCGCTTTCGAACCCCGACGCAAACGGCGACGCAACCACCCCTTTCGGGCTCTCGTGACGCGGAGACCCACCTCTTTCTCCGGAAGCCATCTCGTTCCCCGCGAGAGAAGCTTTCTAGCTATTTTCTTGCGTTCTTTGAAGGTGGGAAGACCCGCGTGTCCTATGCAATTCAATTATTGTAATGCGACTCCGCGACGGGCGACACCGCCGCCTCTCGGCATTCCGGCGAGTGTCTTCGTGGTTACGGAAGCTTTTCTCTCTTTCTCTCCCTTCTCTCCTCTTCGCTCCTTTTTTTTCTTTCTCTCCTCGCGTTCTCCATTCCCGTTCAACGTCTTTCGTATTCTTCCGGCGCATCAGCCGTGAAAGGGCAGTCAGCCGGAGCTAAGCTATCGGAATTCAAGTCTAACCAGCGCTACGGCGCACTGAATCAAAAAGGGAGACCGATGAAACCTCGACTTCACCTTATTATACGTTATAGAATCACTGCGAGAGGCCGGTCAGCAGCGAGCTTTACGGTACGGCTCTCCTAGATTGTTGCATTATCTTGAATGCAGACTTCTTGTTGGCAACGTGCAATTTCGCTTCTCCCCATTACTGTACACAGCTTCTCGTAAATTTTTAAGCGATGGTAGCTAGAGCGCGACATAATGTTATTCAAATAATGATAACGTCCAATATCCTGCACATAAAATAAAAATAGAGCAGCCGCATTTAACGCCAGACGTGCGAAAAACGTACGAAGTTATTCATGTAACGAGAAAAGATTTCCGTTCCGCAAGAATATGTGGATTTCCGGCGTATGTCTAAAGATCGATACAAAAAGTGATGACGTCGCGATAAAGCGTCACGCGACAAGGTAAATAGCGAAGTTTTAGGGGAAAAGTATTTTCTCGCGCGGAGAAGGGCGCGCCTATATACCCGACAAAATACAAAGAAATTAGCCGGCGTGACGAAGTAATTTCGCAGGAGTGCAGGAAGCATATATATCGTCGTTAAATAGTAGCCATCATGGTATAAGAAATAGCGTGCGGTCGAAGTCACGTCGTTTCTACGAAAGGTTCACGTGATTGCAGAAAGCGACGCCTCTTAGATTTGATTGTGTAATACAAGCGCCGGTACGAGCACGAGCCTGAGGGGGTGAGAGGGTCCGATGCAAGGTGGTTGTACGGGAACGATTCGCGAACGGGGGCGCGCGGTGGGGGACGCAATAGGGGGTTAGTTCCGCGCACGAAAGAGAACAAGGGAGGCACGGGCGTAATGGCATAGAATCTCGCAGGTGTCGGCGATTCTTCTTCTCTTTTTACTGCGGCGTCGATTTGAGAAGTTTTAATACTTGATGGAGCGAGAGCTGCTGCCACCGCCACTGCCGCCGCAATTGTACTTTCCGCACTTGGATTCCGCGCCCGGTTCGAAGTGTGCTAAGCGTGCTTGCACACTGAGAACTTTACCAGGACCATCGTACCACGAACCGCCACTCGCCTCCTAACCACATCGTCTCTTTTACCAACGCTTACCGACGAATCGTAGACTGCGACGAGAGGCGATGGACGCGCGCGGCAAAAACTTCGGAGCGAGCTTTGGTTCCCGAAACAGAGATCGATTCGGCGCCAACTTCGAAAATCGTTTGCTCGCGAGAGCTAGAAGAACGCGTGATCTTTCGTATTGTTTCAGCTTTTACGGCGCCGTTCCGAATGAACCTTTCGACGTACGCGATTTCCCTCCTGGACAACTCGTTATCGCTAGTTTATCGGTTTTACGAACTATTCGATTTCTTTACCCTCCGAGAAGAGAGAACGACGATCGGTCGCTTCGTTTAAAAAGCTCATCATCCCTCACGGAGAGTTACAGCGCAGGCCAGAGCTCTCTTTTCTCTCTCCCTCTCCCTTTTTCTTTTTTTCATTTTCCTACGAGTTCAGCGTTTTTTTTCCTATGCGTTAAACGATTGTTGTTTTCACGGCGAAAGTTTCCGCGAACTCAGCCGGAAGCCGTTCATTTAGTTCGAGTTTTTCCGCGCTGCTTTTGTTCATTCGGTTTGGACTTTTCAGCGTCGGTCCAAATATTCTGTTTTTCAGTTGGTCCACTTGTGCGAACGAGCACGTTCCTTGCACGGCATTTTAAACCGCGGCGAAATATTCCGTCAGGCGACTTGATTACGGTCGTAAACCACCAACAGCGATAATTTGGCAAGAAAACCGAATCGATCGTTTAATCGGCCACGCAAGGAAATTATGGCCATTACGCGAGTATGGCGTAACGTTGAGAGCGGCGAAATTACACCGTGAAATAGACCTAAATATGTGTGTGCACGCGCGCTTGCGCCAGTCGATTGACGATGAGCTAGTTAATTATGGCGGTATCGCGTGGTCGTCATGAAAACAATAGCTTTGTGCTGCTGTCAAGCGTTACGCGACAATGCCCTCGAATATCCGCGAAGCGGCGGACGTGAAATAATTGAGACATAATCGCACCGCGAGTTGCTGAAAGGAAGCCACTCATTAAGCTTATCGGCTCTGGAAAATAGTATCTTTTAATTTATATCTCAATATAAAACAAATACAATATTTCGTTTGATTAATATCGCAACTGAAAATGTATATTTATCTTTACGAATATGGGACATTGCTAATGTAATTTCAAAAGTATCCATTGACTTTTGGTTTCCCCGAAGTCTGGACCAAAACGATGATAAAGGTAATACAAAAGTCATTTATCTTTGAGGCGATCCCATACTCGCAGCGAAACGTCCGCGGTCGAAACAAGAGCAAGAAAAATAACACTAGAATGGGCTACGTTTCGTGGTCGGAAAGTGGTTTCCGCTCTCGTCCTGACGTCTAAATCGTAGCAGAGTTTCTCGCGGAGTGCCTTCAGCATTTAACAAATCTCGGGACTCGCTAATGCCACCGACTACACGCCGGCCTTACTTTTTCGCTCTCGGATACCACGGGAAAACGAACTTCGAGAACGAATGTTGGGAAGAAATGTATCCAAATCGATTCCGTTTCGCTACATTAAATAAAAATCGCGCGACTTGCAGACATGCACACAGTTGTTCGTGTAAACGCACTGATTTTAATTTCAATGTATCATCGTCTACGTATTATCGGCGCAAAACATTCGCAAGTAGATTCATATTTTCGTAAATAAACGGCGGTGTCTTCAGTTAATTCCTATCCGAGTCAGACGAAACCATAGACATAGTAAGAATAGACTGCGCGTTCGGCTGAAAAGTTGTACAAACTTTAGAAAGAGACAACATGCTTTGGGTCGTCAATCTCTCTCTGTTGTGGTCAATCTTCTCTCTCCTTCATTTCTACTACCTCTTCCTTCTCCGACTCCGCCTTCTTTTCCCCCCACTACTTCACTAGACAAAGATGAGGCAACTGCTCAACAGCAGCTAACTCTTTCTAAAATTTGTACACTTTTCTACACGGGAAAGGTAGGGAACGCGCAGTCTATTCTTACTATGTCTATGGACGAAACGCGCAATAAAGGGCATGACGAGCAAAACGCAATATCTATTAATGCTGTAATCGATCGACTCGAAAGACAAACGTACTCCTTGCGAAACGGCAAAGAGGAAGGGGAGGAGCTTTGTCGGAGAACGCGAGATAGAAAGGATAATGACGAAGACGAGACCAGACGAGATAGACCCACGCCGAGCAGATCGAGCAGTGAACGAGACGTAATGATGGAATGAAGCAGACACACACATAGACACACACAGAGGGAAAAGGAGAGTAGATCGAAAGAGTGAAGAACTGGGGGGTAGGAAAGAGCGACTAGCGTGAGAATTGTGCAGGGGGGAGGGAGAGGATGGTGCGACGGTGGCCCCGTTGGCGTAACTCGAACCCGGCAAGCCGGGCGGATCGGGATATGGGATCTCTATTAAACAGACCGAAATTCCCTGGGAAAAATCACACCTTGCGCCATTGGACTGATACGACGTGACGGCCCATGAAATGAACATCGGTCCTCGCACTCGCTCCGCTCCGCTCCGCGCTCTCGCAGCCAGCTCGATCCGTCCATCGCGGTATCTCGCTGCTCTCGAGCGACGAATGGGCGGGCATGGCTTCTCGAGCCCGGTGATATAGCCGCTTGCTTGTCTGCTTGTTTCGGCATAGATACCAGAAAACGATTTTCGAGATCACGCGAGAGAGAACGTGGCGCCGCGTTCATCGTTTCCGGGACAACGTTCTCGAAGAATGCGGCTGCGGTGGAGACTACCGTTCGCTTTGTAAGGAGGGGAGAAGTTAGTCTCCACCGTGTTACGGTTAGCTGCGTGGGCGAATCTACGATCTTAATTAACCGTAGATTGCGCAACAGATCCGATATCGACGGTATCGAATCTCCGTCAATGATTGGAACGAGAGGTAGCATCCGCGAACGTGCCATCGATTTTTCTTTACGGCTCTCTTCTCGCGATTTCACCGCGATTTTATAACGTTCTCCGACACGTAATTTCGTCTTACGGCGCGATAAAACTCCGCAGATCGTAGGGGTGCGCGACAGAGTAGATTTCTCTTTTTCTATGTGGACGACGAGCAGCTCCTCGAAATCGAGGGGAAAAAAAGACGGAGAGACTGCGGACCTCTGTCTCCGGCAATTCTCTGTTTAAACGATACATTTAATGTTTATTTGCTTAAGCTTTTCCGCGCGGAAGTGTAGCTTTATTGACGCACAAACCGGAAAAACGGCGCAAGAAACAATACAACTTGTTGTAGGTTGCTCCGCCTTGTTTCCAGCCCCAGAATAAATAAAACTAAGCGCGGTACTCGCATAATAATGCTGCAATCAGCATATGACTTCATCGTCGGTCAATATTACGATCGCAAAAATTCGTATTTGCAAAAGATGCAAACGGTACGTTATCACTCTTGCGTATCTTCTAAAAGCATGAATCTGTTTATTTTACACTTTTGTGATAAGGTTATTTAAAAGTTCCGGAGTTATTTTGCGTCGCTATATGTACTCAAAGTTTTGTTGTTGCAGTACATCGTTGTCTTGCGTCAACATCGCCACGTTACCTGAAATCGGGGAAGCGATCCAGCGAATAGATGGTTTATCTCGGAGGCACGGATAAGGGAATAAGGTCTCGGATATTATGAGACGAAGCGGCAACGCGCGCGGGAAAGGAAAGAAGTTAAGCTTGTGCGGAAGGATGTGGGGACGTGATGTTTTGTAGAAACTTGCTCGCCCGTAAATCGAGAGTCCGAGCTATTGGACATTTCGATTATCCGTATCTATTAAACTATACTGTGTATCCCATACTATCCTTTTCTATTCTATCCGTTAGCGTATATGTTGTATCTACTGCACTATCTGAGTATATATTGCGCGTTATATATCTAGATCATGTTTTAGCTCATCAGTTAGACACTTAAAGCGATAATAAGGTAAAGATACTTAACACAATAATTAAAGAAATAATATAGAATATCACGAAAATAGGACTTAGAGTACTATAAGTATCCATCCTAAAGAATGTATTAATCCTTTAAGGCCCAGGCATTAATTCCGTTTGAGTAAAATTTACAATCAACGATCACAATAGTGACTTGTTTAGCAGGAACACCATTGTTTTAGGAATTGAGATAGAGAATCTAGCTCCATATAAAACGGATCAAGAGTATTATATCGATAGAAACGACTTTATCAATACAAAACATTTGAGAAGAACTCAAAGTGAATGTACATAATTATGTACACTGGGTCTTAAAGGGTTAATTAAAGAATATGCTATAGATAATATTTAAGACGTCGATAACAAAAGGCAGATAAGTAATAAAAATCACATTTGTGGAATATAAGATTTCCCTAAAAGAAGACTCATTCCATATTCCAATTATTAAAATTTCATCCAAATATCATACTAATTTTGGTTCTCGGTATTCTATTTACAATTAAATTTTTTGATATCTTTGACACATCTTGAACGCTCTCTTCCTCTCAGTATTGCCAATTTAAATAAAATTATATTTTAATTTGATAATTATCGATCACACTGATACAAATAGCTACCATACAACTACAAATTATCCCGTTTACGTGTGCTATGCTTTTTCGATAACATCTCCGTTGTAGGAAACATTACGGACGTTGTGCTCGCTCTCGTATGCACCATTCTGCGGGGACTTTCGCTGCCGATTGCCGGAATTGTGTGTGCGGTGGAACGGTGTATATGAGAGGGTAAACGTGGAGGTAACTGAGAGCGAGGTTGTGCGAGCCGATAGTAAACCGGCACATAGATAGACCGGGGTTGAGCTCGGTTAGGGGTGGCGGTCGAATCGTGCTTATGGATCTCGGTGCATCGAGGTTTTTTTTTTACTGCGTTGTGTGACACACAATGGAATTCAGTCCATGTACCTACGATATCAATTGCAAGCCAATTTCTTGCGTGTCGCGCGACTGCCTTAAGCTCTAAGATGATTAAATCAAAATATAAATATCATATTAAATCTATGTGTGTCGAAATGCGACAATGTTGTAATTGTGCATGATAAGGCAATAAAATTCTGCACGTAAATATAGCCGCCTTCTTTTCCACACAGCACGATTGTTATCAATCGAGTTTGATCGTAATTCCGCGAACGAATAAGTCCTCTTTCATTCCTGCGCAGAGGTTTTTCGCGCTTCTCACAATAAAATATTTGAAGACCTTTTTAACAAGAGAGCGACGAAGTTACAACGCCCGCGACATCGGAACGCCGTAATCAATGGAAGAAAAGTTCTACGGGGAAAAAAGATCGCCACGGCGTTCCCTTTTCCGCTACCATGAACACGCTCGATCTCTAGGTAATTTTCGCCAAGTTTTACCGGAAGTTCTTCGAGGTGGTGCGACTTTTCTGATTCTTCGCGAAGACCGGATCGTGCTTGTCGCTGCTCCGCCCCGCAAAATTGAGAACCGTCGATAGTTCTGGGTAGACAGAAAATCCCGTCGCGATAAAGTTCAAATGCTATTTTTTTCCTCTCCTTTTTTTTCTTCTCTTTTATAACGTTCTATTAACTTAAACGTGTCCAAGGTATTCGTTATCTGTCTCGTTACATAAAGAAGTTATTATATCGCGTATTCCTATTTTAATCAATTGAACCTGCCTCGTAAAACTTTTCAGTATAATATAATTTTTTGCCTCTCAGTATAATATAATTTTTTGAACTCTCTTTTATACATCTGTATAAAATCCATTTTTAATCTTGATCGATACAAGTAATAAATCCAATTGTACGAGCGAATCTCAGACGTCATGCATTTTTCATGTGCCTTTAATTTTTAATTTTTCATATACATTAAAATTTCTTATGTATAATATTTTAAGAAATCTAAGTATAATATTTTAAGAAAAAGATATATAAAATAAAGATATATATAAATTGTGAAAGAACTTTACGTTCTCTATTCTTAAATTAACTGACAATGTAAATGCGCAATTTCAAGGATAATTTTTTAAGAAACTATACGTTCTGTAGGAAAAGGCAAAAGATATCTTTCGATCTCCGGGTGCGCAGCAAGACGATTAAATTGAATTCGGCGATTGAAAATTCCAAGCTCGTGAAATGGATACGTAATTCGCCCCAGCGCCGAATACCCACGCGAGTAGTTCGCAATGGGAGGATTCGCAAGATGCCGTGGTATGCATACGGTGAGTATTTACTGTGACAGACGGTGGTTTTGTCGGCCGCCAGTAATGCGACCGCCCTGGCGAAGGTACAGCAAGAAGGATCCTGCTTTAGTTCCTGCCGTGGCATCCTCGCCGTCGTCGTCTGTTTCGCGTTTTGTCGATCTTCGTGCCAGGAAGCGGACCGCCGTTTTTTGCGCCACCGCATACGTGGATTCCACACCGGGATTCTGGCCGGCTCTCTCTCTCTCCGAGCAGCTCGCATCTGCTCGTCGTCTCGCCGAAACCGGAATGCATCGGCCGTTCTCGAAATACGTCCGGCTTTAACGGCAAGCGATATCCCAGATAACGCGTGGTCCATAAAAAGGATCCGACGTAAACTTCTCGCGTGGGTAGACGCCAAAGGGACGTCGCACGGCACGCGATATGCGAACGCGAAATTCCTTAAGATATTGCGAAATATTCTTTTAGCCGGCAACTTTCCGGCTGGTATTTTATGCCCGCAAAAGTTGCCCCCTCCGAACTTTCGAAAGGTTTAGAAGTTTGCCAAGTTGTGTAAATTTAAAACTTTCGCAGAGTAAGTTACTAGGCTGGTGCCTACACGTTCCGCAAATGGCACACATTTTTTTCCCCGTATAACAAACGGAATCAGGCCAATTAGCGCACCTCCGCGGATTGTTCTGAACTGTTAACGAAGAAAAAAAGTTTGTCCATTCTCATGTATCATACGCTGTTAATAAGATCGGTTATTAATAGCTCAATCTTTCGCATTGTACGATAAAGGTCGTAACAGTTCCATTTTCGTTCGAATCTTTATTTTATATTTGGTTTTCTTTCAAATCTCCAAGATATTATTTTCCTATATAATAATGAAATCCGGCCATACGAAATACGCCAGTAATCTCGCTGGAATTAATCGAAAATTATTGAACAATTACTAGGATCAATAGACATGTTATATTATCATTCGTTAATCTATCCTCGTATAATAGTGAATGCTTAATACATTATTTGTAATGTTATCAATATTCACGATGGTAAACGAACATATTGATAGCTAAACCGTTTTTGAAAGTCTGCGAAATGCCAAACTAACTACAACTGTACCACGAGAGAAACAAGACAAGAATGAAAACTATTCCGAGAGCTCTGCATGCGTAACAAGATCAAGAATAAAAGATGCTTTAACACGTACAGAAACAAGAGACGAGAGAGAATAGGAAGAAGAGTCAGAGAACTAGCATATGTATAAATTCTGTGCTGAAATTCCACGCATTCCTCGTGTAATCACATACACTATTACTGATACAAGTTCTCTTACATCTTCTTTTGTTCTTTACGTTAATTGAAATATTCTAGAATTTTTCAACTCCCGTTCACGTTTGTCCTCAATTTTGTCACAAATTGGCTTAAACGCCATCGGGAACTTGTTCTCCAATTATGATTTATGGAACGGCCATTTCTTTAAAAGACGCGCGGCATAAAATACTTTTCAATTGTCCGCGAGAAAGGAGACGATAATGGCGAGAACGTAACGTGAGAGCGCGATGAGTGGGGACATTGCGCGTGCAATGGAAATGGAATTCTGAGCGAGCGGTTTCAGTTACACGAGTATATGTATTCTCCTGCGACGTCAGGCGAGGTCTTGTCGCTCCTTGAGGAGCGCGTCTTTATGTCAAGGCGAAATATTTCTTTCCCGCGAGGCAGAAGTGCGGAAGGAGCGTGCTGGTTGGTCGATGGAAAATCTCATTTGGACGCAGCGACCAGACAGAAGTGGAGCGAACGAGGTTGGATTTCCGGACGGACATGGTGACTGGGATGGTGGAAAGATGCGAGTTCGCGCCGATACTATCGACCGGTCCCACACACGATATACGCACGCACATACGCGCGCGGGGATGAAGAGAAATATCGAAAAGGAAACACAAAGTTATTCGAATTGGATATAGATTTTGTTCATACATCCGCGGGCAGAGGTAAATCGAATTATATAGTAAAGCGAAACAATGTCGCAACAGTCACGAGATTCCAAATGGATCTACCACAAGAATTTCGAAGGATAAGGGACGTAATAAGTATATAAATCGCATTTGTAACATACAAATTACGCGAAATTAACAATATGCTTTTCTAACACGAGATTCATTATATTATTTAAGTTGAATAAAATTTATAATTGGCTTTATGAAACTATGTACGGAACTTCTAGCTGCGCGAGTAGGTACAAAACATGCGCAGTCGGACGTTCTCGTGTAGGTGCAGATTTTGTTTAACGTCAGTGCAGCGTGATGTAACGTTTCCTGCAATATCTCGTCAAAGAGGATTTTTATCCGCGGTCCGTTTCCTGGAAAAGAACGCAGGAATCGAATCAGGATGACAAGTACAAAGGCTACGGGAAGAAAGCGAGCCCTCTAGGAGCGCCCAGGGCTTCGTTTCTCCCTTTTTTATAAGGGCTACTTCGATTTTCTCCGGTGCATTCGACTTTGACGAAACCAAGGCGATTTCCTGGTCGGATACACGATCTCATTCCACAATATACTGTGGCCAAAGGAGCGAACATTGTCAAGAGAGAAGAGAGCTGCATAAATCGAGATGGAGAGGGAAATAGGAGAAAGTTCGTCAATGTTAAATGTAAAGGAGCGGAGAGGACAAGAGTTACATTCAGAGTCGGGGAAAAAAAGAGCTGAAGAAGAGAAAGCGAAGGGAAAGCAAAGGTACGTCTGGGGAGAACCGCGACAGGTAAAAGAATGGCGTTTGTGTCCGCTCGCCCGGAAATAATCCACGAACATTTTTATCAATTCTCCTCTCGTACGGTCGCTGACCGCTCATAGACGCCATGGCAGGACAGATAGAATCGTAAATCCCGTCCGGCCAAGTAGTCGGCGTGCTGGGGCGCGCGATACACGCAGGGTGATTACGAATTTCGTCAGTCGCGAAAATTGCACGAATCAGCAGTATCGGAAACAACGCCGTGGAGGACAGGACGTTACACGACGGGAGCACAGGACGGGACCTAAGTGAAAGCGGAACGTTCTATGTTGGTACTTAATACACCCTGGGGGTTTAAGCGGGGCGCGGTCGCTCGGGCGGTGCTACCTCTATCAGATACCGCGCTTCGCGCGTATATTTCGGGGCCCGTTATTATCGAGGGGTAGATTTCATCGTGAATATTTATGAGGGTGGTTCTCCTGGTTGCTCGCGCGCCCCGGCTTTCTCTCCTCTCCATCGTCGTCGTCGTCGTCGCCGCCGCTGCCGCCGCCACCATCGACCTTCTTGCTATCGACTCCTACTTGGCGCAGAGTTGCCTCCTTCTCCTCCGCCCTCTCCTCGCGATCTACATATCCTTCTCCCTCTGGGCGAATTCCCTCGCACACGATTTCGCCTCGTGGAAAATCATGGATCGAGCGCACGAGAAAAATAAATACGATAAGAGAATGAGAATTAATTCGGGGTTTGAAATATTAAGGAGATAAGACGGGGAACGGGGAGATAACAGATAGCAGCGCCTCGAAAGAAGGAGAGAATGAGCCGGCCGCCAGCCAGCGGCTTATATTAAGTTAGACTTTCGTTAAGAGCGAACTTTTCACACCTCCTGCAGAATTTAATCGTTCGGAGCGCTCTGCGCTCCCGGCGACGCGTATAACTCGCTAATTATATACCTCGGAGATATTTGTGTAGTCCGGATAATCCGCGCAGATGCTCTAATGATAAGTAATGTGCGCGCAACACGCGGAAAGCAAGCGCAATTTCAGCACGAGAACTGGATGATCGAATTCTTCGTCTTACATCACGCAAATGCTGATTAGTATCCGTTTCCTCGCGACTGTAATAACTTACCGACATGGAAACAGCTAATTTTTGTAAATGAGGAATTTCTTTACAACTGCTAAACGTTGTTTTCATTATAATTTTACATTTTCCTCTGCAGCAAATGGGTTAAAATCTCTCGAGAATTACTCATAACGCGAAATTCCGCAAACTCGCATGAAGCCTCGAAACTCGCAAGCATGAACATCTTAGCAGCAAATGTATGCTTCCGGATAAATTATTTCGCGAGGGCACAAAATCGACCGAACAAAAGTTGCCTCTCGCGTTGCCTCGCCCTTTGATCACGACGGAATTATTTTAAACTATTCGCCTGACGGGCAAAAAATGGAATTGCGCGACTAAATGAGGAATTTTCGCGACTTAAACGCGTAACGAAGATTTGCGGGATCGTTATTGTAGATCTCTACGCGCACGGGCGCCTTTCAGTACCCTCTCGAGTCCCCTCTGTCTTCCTGCCCCTCCGCGACCACCATCGCGATGAAAACGCCCGCACCTGAAGGCAGGATGATACCTTAATTGGATGAGGGTAGTTCTCATGAGTTTTAAGTCGGAGCACGAAAGGTCTCTCCTTATCCTATCACCACGCCATGAATCGTTCCGACTATACACGCCGGATACGCTTCATTATATCGCCACATAATTACGCGCTCCGCGGTCTCCACTATAAATCCCGGTCAAGCCGGTGAAACGACTCGAAAGGGATTTATTTACGGTGTATTTCGCAGCGTGTAACCACGTGCACGTTTTAACGTAGCGGAGAAGGAAAATGCAATATCGGTGTAAAGATCGCACTGGAAACTGTGTGCACTGTGCGCAATTATTAGGTTTCAAAAAGAGATTCAATTCATCCCTCCGTATGTTATGGACGATTCTATCTGTCTTAATTGGATAGTTTCTTCTTTTAAAAAAGAGATAATCTATTCAGAGTTCCGAGAACGTAATGATAAAGAAATCGAACAGCGTGTGGGACAAACGCATTAACAAATATTCGTCTATCTGGTTAAGAAATATCACTAAGCAAATTCTCTTCAATCGTTCTTAAGTCAAGCTTAACAACGCGGAAAGATGGACACCATGCTTTCTACTGTGCTTACATAGTATCATGAAACTCTCGTGTACGTATAATACGCACATAGCGAAAATGAGCGAACAGGGACAACAAAGGACAGGGCAGGGCGATAGGGACAGAAACGCAGGCGATGTGGTCGCAGATCCCAAAGGCGCTTTGACGTTGAGCCAAGCAAACATTTTCGATGGCTTAATGAAAACAGTGGTGCGCACGCGTGTAACCGGCAGGTCGAAAATGCGTTGCTAACTATGTAACTCGTTTGCTGCTCACGAATCATTCATGGAGTCATTCTACTTGATGTAGACAAAATTCAGTCGACCAGAAAAGAATGACAGGCATAATTTAGGTATCCTTTACGGTAAAATCTTTTAAAGCGCTATCGACGAGAAATCTCAAACTTGCGATTGTTCCGCGTTTCTTCACGAACATTAAGAAACATCGAGAGCTCCGTAATTACAAATTATTTTCAGTTATTTTCAGTCTAAACAAGTAGAATAATTATGCGAAAGAAAATCCGCTAGAATAATTATGCGAGAATTCAAGAAGTAAACTCTTCATTCGTCTCTCTACGACTTGGTGAAGCGTCCCGACTCGTCTCTCTCCCTTTTTCTCCTTCGCGATCCCTCCGTTCCGCGACGTGTCCTGCATCTACCCTGCTCCTTCAGCAGAACGCACCGGTCCCAAAACAGTGCTCGACGGACCGCGAATGGCCGTTTAGTTGGCGAATGCAAACTAGACGGCGGAGATATTGTCCGCGGTGCATAATCGGACTTTAACCTCGTTCAAGAAGGCGGACAAGACATTTCCGGGCGTTTACGAGAGTCGGGAAAGGAGAGCACGACGGCGAACCCGACCGAGGGATGCGGTAGGCACGCCGTGTCGTGGTTTTCCCGGTTCGTCGACGACGAGCGAGGGATTCCAATGAGTCCCTTAGACCGACATGGCTGTTGGGTTGGTCCAAATGTGCATGCGTGCGTGCGTGCGTGTATATGTGAGCACATTCTAAGTGATGGAACGTCCTAGACGAGTCCGCGAACAGAACCGCTTCTCTCGTGTGCACGCGTATTCGAGAGCTTGCGAAGACGAAGAGAAGGAGGAAGCTCGATTATTGCCGCATTGTGGCGGAGTCGAACCGTTGACGTATTGTCGACTGGCTCGGCCGTGCGAGCACAATGGCCGACATTAATGGACTAATATTCCGCGCCACAAAAGCAGCCGGCTAGCTCACCATCGAGGGACCAGGTCGCGTTCGCGCGCGCTCTCCCGCACATGCGTTTAACAGTTCGGTTATACGAACATATGGATCGCTACGCGCGGAACATTTCGTGCGGAAAACACTTCAGCCATGGAACTCCAACGAACGTTTAGGTAAATTCTAATTGTTATTATCCTATTCAGTTGTTCATGTGAACCTTTGACGAGTCATCATTAAAACAAAAAGCGTTCTCACATATGTAGTCGTGCAAATATTATTTTTCGATGTCTTGTCTTCTCGCGCAAGTAGAAGGAACATAAATATAAAATATAAATGTACATCGCTTTAGCAGACAATTAATTAATTTTGTTAATGCTTGATTAATTTATATTAATTGATTGTCAATGTAATAAATACTTGGTGCGCATATCGCGAGAATCTCAAGAACCGGAAACGTTATTCCGCAACAACGCACACTTAACTGCAAATTCGCATATATATATTTCTGGGATTACGACCGCATCGCTAAATTACGGTCAGAGTTAACGGGCACACCCTCGTTACAGTTGCAGGGCGCATTAGGTTACACGATTTGCGTAAAGGACGCAATATGGTTTGAACCGATGTCGCCGCTCCTCTCCATGCTGGAGAAACAGGCCACAGCCACGGCATACCGGTACCGCACGAACGTAACCCTGTGTCAGTTCGTTAGATGCGGATATCTGCCATCGTGCTGATGCACATCTACGAATACATATTTATCGTTTCATGACTACAAATATGTCCGCACACGTTGAAGGAGTGGATACCGCGAAATCGGATGAAAAGGTCAGAGCATCGGTTGTCTTTGACAGACGGATTTTAATTATCGAAATAAAAAAGAGGAAGGTACGAAAATATCCATGAAGGAGTTTCTCGAAAAATCCTCCCATAAATAGTGCCCCGCGTCTGCACGCTACCTGAGATTCAAGCAACACTGAAAGTACCGGAATTAATAAATTTTTCGTGCAATTCTACTCGCACGCAATACTTTTCTCTATATATTTAGATGGACAAATATTAGATCCGCAAAGTAATTTGGATGTTGGTGACGTAGATGAAGTACCACATCATAAAAATCCATCTCCTTTTTTTATGTTTATACAATGTCGTTTAATGCAAAGCACATTCGCGTCATGATCGACGAGTTACATAATCCACTACACTCACAGCGAGTTAAATATGTATAAGAAATGAAAATATTTAAAAAATGGTAAATCGACCAATTATTGAAATTCTAGCCGCAATAACGTCATATCACGCGTTCTGGATAAAAATGTACGCTCGCCTGATTGGAATTTATCACGGTGCACTTTGGCCAAATGAAAAATGAAATGAAAATTGATCGTACTGAATTCCCCGCAGATTGAACTCGTGAACCGGATCGGTATACGTTCTTCAAATTTTCACATTTTTAACTTCATGGGGGAAAAAATTTCACACGTTACGGGCGTTTACATTGTTCAGTTTCAATTTGAATTTAGCAATTACGTCGCATAACGAAGATAGATTCGCGCAATAATATAATAACAACGGTTATATGAACGTTAAAAAAGGGGAGAAAAAGAGCGGTCTTCGATAGCGA
Source organism: Aphaenogaster floridana (assembly GCA_003063835.1). NCBI lineage: Eukaryota > Metazoa > Arthropoda > Insecta > Hymenoptera > Formicidae > Aphaenogaster > Aphaenogaster floridana. The sequence continues at coordinate 208,151 of NJRP01000056.1, forward strand.
AAATCGCACCAAACGAAATAAGAGGAGACAGGAATGTACATGTAAGCGGGAGATACAAGGCGACAGAATCGATTTGAGAATAAACGTAAAACGTTCCTGCAACGATATTAATTAACGGAAGTAATCGGGATCCTCTATCACCAGCGAGAGTCGCTTGTTTCCGCGGTTGATAATTGCGTTCGTGAGATTTCACCGCACCGACTAACACGCGGATGGCTGGACGGGCGGACGGACGGACGGATGGATAAATGGATGGCTGGATGGATAGATGGATGGATAGGGTCGAGGTACCGTACAGGGAGGACTCGTTGGAGAACGGGAGGGTAGGTAACCCGGCTCGCGCGGTAGATGGGAGACCAACTTAGTTCGGAGAAGCCGGATATGTGACGCCGCTTCCGCTCGCAAGCTGAACTCGGTCATGTAGTAGATGTATTTGTGCGCTCGCCGGTCGCTCTCTGGATTAATTCGGGTTTCCGTTTTTCCGCAATTATACGGATTTGCAAGAACAAAATTCCGTAGTTCCGAAATTATCCGCGGCGACGACTCCGAGCGGGCGAGAGGGCGATCGGCAAACTGGCGATTCGCGTGAACCCATCAGTTCCACAACCAAAATGGAAAATTGCTCTTTCGCCGACATTAATCTTTGTTTGGATCGACGCACGCGGCACGCAAGCCGCAATCGGTACTATATAATCCTGGGAGGGCTACCGGGACGGTCGTTCGGAAACGTAATTCTCTCATTCGGCATCCGGTTCTCCTCTGCTCTTCTCCTTCGCCAATCATCCCCTTTCGCGTTGCCACTCTCATTTTCCTCGCGGAGAATTGCCATTATGCTTATACTTACGACGAGGTTTATAGCTCCGTTTCGATCAGGCGCATCGATGAGGTGGACGAGGTTAAGGAAGAACGATGGAAAGTCATTTCGGCTTCGTTTCACCCTCTCACCCTTCGACCACACTCATATCCCCCGTCTCTGCTCTGTATACCACCCCCTCATTCTTCGGCAGGCATAGCCGTTCCAATGCAAGTACGTTCGGAATACGTGTCTTGGAAATAGAGAACGCGGAACTCCATTACATGGGTGGCGAACGAGTTTCTTCGACTCAATCTCGCGTCTTCGCGCTTACGACACCGGTATCACGGATTAAAGGCGCCGGATATTAGCATACCAAGTGGCAAAACGTACTTCCTTTTACTAACTTCCAAGGAGACGAGAAGGTACGTGAAGGAGAATCGTTTTGTCGGCGAATAGGTTTTTACGCCCGTTATCGTCCCAGGATTTCGCGGCGTCATCCACCTGGCGATCGACGTCAGTTCGAACGGATATAAATTTTATGACGCGCCCCGGCCATGATCAAATTTAATAGTATACCCGGCTGGATCGCCGGGAGTAGACCGAAAGCCGGAGATACGATCGAGAATAATGTCGGCCGACCAATCTCTCGAGAACGTCGCTTTTTCGTTATCGTGTCGATTTCCAGAACGCGGTGGCTTATTTGAAGGCGATTCATAACGTAAAATTTCCGTCAACGAAACATCTTTTTTAGTTAATTTTAGATTATAAATCTTGAGATCCCATAAAAAGGAAACTGCGATAAAAAATAAAAATGAAGAGCAGAGTATTTCAAGAAATTTCATTCGTATATTACAGAAAGATAGCTCAAAGATTACCTGGAAGCGGAAAGATGGAAGTTAGGAGCGTAAGAAACGATCTTACTACGATCGTAAGAAACATCTCCTCCTAAAATTTATAGGTCATCACAAGTTGCTGAATTGCTGTGTACAATTGCCGTGAAACGGACAAGCAGTATCCCTAAGGCATGCCTGAGGGTCGGACGTGGTTGCCAAGTGGCAACGTTCCTCTCGCCTCTGTGAAACCTCCGGTAAATTCCAACGTCGCTCGTATTACGAACTTTACCTCGGCAAACAGTGCGCGCGAGAGCCCCTTTTACGGCCAAAGTCCGGCAAAGTGCATCGCGACTTCGACAGCGTGGAATCGCGCGGAGTCGCGCGCAACCGGGGAATCTGGTAACCAAGTCCTACCTCCATCCGAAACCGAGCGACCAGAAAGACGCCAGCCCCCCTTCGCGAAAAAATCCGGCGATGGTGGTGAGCGAGCCGTAAGAAAACGCGGACATATCTTCGGGAGAGAGTTCACCAGATGACGCCGTTCGTATCGATCACGGTGAGATTTTATTTTCGATCGTGTCCTTATTCACCCGGCAGGACTGGCCCGCCCGTTGTCCGCCGATAAATCAATTCGCCCGACCGAAATCACAGATTCCCTTCGATAGCGGCGGGGGGTCGAACTCCGCGCGGTCTGAATTTATCTTCGCCGGAGAGGCGTCCGTTTCCTACTGACGCATTTCGATAAATTTGAAATATTTAAAAAAAATATTCAAAATAAAATATATCTTTTTTCCGGCACACTTGCGACAAATGTCGATTCCTCCTTTATTAAATCCTCCTCATCCTTATCTTTTTTCCACGCGGTACCGTCTGTCTTCATTACGGCCAATGTGTCCTGAATTTACTGGTGCTTAATTACTGTGTTGTCCTGTCAGTCTACTTCATTGTTTTTGCGTCATGTACTAATGTGTAATCTCTTATCACATTGTTTTTCACTCGCCATATCATATCGTTTTTCATTTATCATATTGCATTTAATTATCATATTGTTCTCATTATTATGTTGTTTATTCTGGTGTTTGTTTCTTGTGGGCCTTGTAACAGCAGCCTTGCTGACGCCTTACCCTTTGTGTATTTTGCATTATTTTGCATATTGAATTTAATGTAATTTTGTGAATACGTAATAAATTAAATTAAAATTTAAAAATTCCGTGCATAACATATTGAAGCGTGTAAAATATAAGATTACGTGTTGACGGGAAATCCGTACAAACGCGTTCGCGTCACCCCGTGTTAATAAGCGCTCTCAAGCGCACTCATGATCACCGAGCGAATATTCGACTGGACGAATGGCGTGCGACACTCCTCTCTCTCACTCTCTGGTGCCGTTCACCGTACAGAGATTTGGCTTCGACGGCGAGGAATGGGTCTGTTTGCATGCGGACGGACTCGACGGACGAATGAACGGAGATCGAGGTAGATGTGATGGCATGGCGCGGAGGGTGGTGGTGTGCCTGACGCGCCGCGAATCCGACCGAGATAGGTATGGGTACACACATCCGTCTCCCACCGTGGATTTACATACGGGGAAGGGTTCCCAGATTCCAGAACGTTTTTCATCCCCGTCGCCAAATGGCGAGCTCGTACTTGCCTCGACGTTTACGGCCCGGTCAACCCAAATCGTCCCTCCTCTCTCGGGTATTTCGCGAGAAAACGCGAGGATGAGCGAAATAATCATCTACGTGGGAGAAGAGAAAAAAGGGAGCGAAATTCCGACCTGATAATTGTCACGGTACAGAAAAATACAAGGGATACTTAGTGCGCAAGCACAGCTGCGATTTACGGTAACCACGGTAGGAAGAGTTGCATTCAATTATAGCGGCTGGCTTCGTATGCGCGTGTAATGAGCGCGCAACGACTTTGGAAGATGAAGAAAAAAAAGGAACGAAAAAAGAAAGATGTAACAGAGCAGCAACCGTGACTGAGGCAAGTTTTCAGACTACCGGCAAAGAGCGAAATAGAAGCGGCGCATTAGCGAAAAAGAACGAGGCGATTGCTTTGAAGAAGCCCGGGTTAAAAAGAAGCGGGAACAACCTATTCGGTGAGGGGCGGGGAATGCGGCGGCGGCGGCGGATATTCCGGAAGAGACTTACGGAGCGTCAGTTATTTCCTCGTTGGTCGGATTCAGGGGCGGATTCCGTTGAACTCGTGAGAGGGGGAGAAGGCAAGGCAGCGGGCCGAGAGTGTAATAGCGACTGAGAAAGAGATAGGGGAAGGAGAAAGAGAAAAAGAGAGTGAGGGTGAAAGGGGGTGCGTTGCGCTGAAAGAAAAAGAAGAGAAGGCGAAAAAGCAAGAAAGAAAAGAAGGAGAAGAATAGCACGAAACTTCCAGCAGTCCCACCACGCCATTTCGTAGCGCTATCAAAAGCTAGTTTACAAATGCTACCAGCAACAACGGCGATATACTCCTACATTCTCGTTTCGAGTATCTGCAGCTGCGCGCGCGCGCGCGTGTGCATGCAACCCGCACTTAGTGAGCGCCGTGACCATTTTACCTCTACGAGTTCTCACGGCAGGCAACCCTCCCCGTCCACTCCTACTGGCTAAGAAAGCGCTCCGAAACGACTCGAACGAATGAAGAGGAAGACCTTGTTTTTAAATACTCAGCAATTAGAGCCTCCTCTAACGGGCAAGAATCACCAACTCGCATTCATTGCCGTTACGGTCCTCCTTCCCTAGGGAAACTGTACATTTTCATTCCTCGCCCTTTTCCCTCGATTGTACTGCCGAGCGTAGCCGTCGTTACGCCAGTTTTCTTCCGCACGTTAATTTCACTGCTGATTTTGCGTAAAAAAAGTCAATTTCATCCGGTGAGAAAAATTCAGAAAATTATTAAAGAGTTGCGAAAGACACGCGTCTGATAACACCCGTCTTGCACGTTTATAATTTCTACCGATTGTTAAGCACTTAATTATAGACTAAAGCCAGGTATTAAGCGTGGCTCGCGAATAACGATGTGGTACTTTGATCTAAAACGTACATTCTCGAGTTATGTGCGTTATGCACCGACTCGCAATAGCTCGACGTAGAAAGCAAGAGAGAACATAAAGCTGCAACCGTCTGTTCTAATGTTTATCAGACGCCGTAGGGAAATGCGGTGCTAGTCCCAATCCCCTAAAGCAGACAATAATTAATAATAGTCCCCCTAGCGACGAGGATTGTTCAGCTTTTGCGTTGGACCGTTGTTATTTCAAGTTAGCACGTGCGCTGCGCAATTTCTCATTGAATGGCATTCACGACGGACAATGCAAAGTTTAACTCTCCTAAGGATTGATAAGACCATCTCCATTGGCTTCGTAGAGATGATAGAAATATAGAGAGCATCCGAAAGAAAATTCGAAGAGAATAATTATGAATTTACGCAATATTATCAAGAACAAGAGTTCTTGATAATGGGAAGGACTTTTGAGTTAGGAACTGATAAGTAAGCATAATTAACACCGAATAGAAATAGACGTTTAGAGGAAGACGTTTTCGGAACAAGAAAATAATCGTTTTAACCATTTTAACATTAATGGCCTCATTACACGAACAAGTTTACAGACAGTGGATATCCGTCGTAACTGATTGCACAAGTTATCGAAGTAAAGTCGAAGGTAGAATCGCAGGTAGCGATGGTAGGTGCACCTTAATAAGGCGAGCACCGAAATCCGCTTAAAAGTGACAGAAATTGAAACGGCCATGAAACCGAGCACGTGATAGTTTCATTCCGGCGGACTACCGCCGTCCTGTAGGTACACGCCGCGACAGGCTGTGTATGTATGCCCGTGTATAATCCTCTTAGGTTAATTGCTAGGAAGAACGACTCGCGGCGCTTTTCGAATTGGATTCAAGAGCGTGTGCGGTTAGTCCCGGGTCCGGAACCGAAAAGTTTCCAATTTCAGTCGGGAATCCCCCGGCATGGCATGGCGCGAAACAGCGCGGCGCAATGGTGCCTTACGTGGTATGGTTGTTCGAACACACGACCATGAAACCAGTAATCTACTTTAGCCACGCGAAAGCTTACGCTTTTCTTGGTACACTCGGTATTGGACGAGGGGTTCTCGCAGCACCCTGACAACCAGCCATATCGACCATCCCGGGGAAGAAAGTTCAAACGAAAGAAGACGCGAGACGTATAAAAGATGCTTTCCGGAAGATTACCGTAGGAGGAAGCAATGACTGTGAAATAAAGAGAGAAAGAACAGGAGCGAGAAAGCGAACCACGTACAAGAAGGGGGGAGCGAGGGTGAATCGTCTCCATTTACCTCGGGGTTGTACGAGCGCATAAATTGGCGTAATTTCTCGTGCCGGTTCCGACCGGTCTTCCATCCTTTCTAATCGCGCCGGGCGCCGTAGCCGCCGTGGTTTCTGTTGTAATAACAGCCGGGAGGCACGTCCGCCAGCGAAGGAGCTCTTCAGCGTTTTCTCATAAAGCGCCGGTTAGATTGCCGGTCGTGCGGGGGTGTTCGCGCGCCAGGTTGCCAACGAGCAAGAGAAGGAAAGAGAGAGAGAGAGGAGAGGCGAGTGTGTTGGTATAGGTCTTTGCGAGTAAAACCGATGCAGAGAAAGAGAGACGTGGATGCGAGGAGGTGGCGGAGAGAGGTGGGGTCGTAGTAGCGCAAGGAGAGCCGGTTGCTCGGAGAGTGCGGTGGTCGTCGGTCGATGTAACCTTCGGCACGCGATCCGCCGTACGTCGTCGAGTGGCGTGCCGACGTGGAACCTCGCCGCTCTCGCCGTTAGCATAGTACGCCGCTGGTTACACACTGACGATGCCTGAGTGCTCACGTGTACGACCGAGACGTCGAGCGCACGCAGACCGTAAAGTCGAAGCCGTCGCGCCTCGTTCGGGAACTCGGCAGGGTGTCGATTATGAAACGGCCTTCTTCATTACGGCACCGGGTGCACGCGGATAGTGGAAAAGTCGGCGACGACCTTGCCGTTACCGCCGGCTTCCGTTTTATCGACGTGGAGTCAGCCGGCGGATCTCCAAGGAATATATGCCGACGAGTAGTATGCTAAGTCGAAGCGAACGAGCTCGGCTGCTCGATGGAAGATCGAGTGTAAGTTCAGGCTTGCGTTAATACCCAGACAACACACTTCTCGCGGTACTTGTTAATTAGGCTCACCCTATTTGGCAGGTGCGGAACCTAACGTCAGATGCTTACGATGCCGCCATTACCGATACCCAAACGCGCTAGCATCTATCGATCGTCGCGCGCCAGAACCGTGTCTACAGTCTAAATGGGATCGATTAATTGAATTGGCTACCGGCTCGGTTACACGTACCGGTATCTTGTCAATCTTTTATACCGCAAAGTAGTTTGTCGAGACGGTTGAAAACAAACAAACCGATCGATAACGTGAAAGCGACCATAAAAAGACAGCAATGAAAAAGCAAATGTAATGAAAAAAAAAAAAAAATCAATAAGTATATAGAGACCCTGGAATAATTCACAAAAATAATTATAGAAGGCTGCAGGGAAATCGATTCGTGCAATTGACTTCATCCGCCCGTTCATTAACTGTAATTTTAAATTTCTATATTTACATTTCGCATGGGAAAATAGTAAAATTAAATTAGGTCGAATAATTATAACAAGATTACCTAACGTTGATATAATACGGAAATCATATAAAAGGCGTGGATAATATTCTTCAAAAATTTCATGCTTCGCTGGCGTATATTTCCGACCCGATTTATGACACTGCTGCCTGTCATCATTATCGTCCGGATTTCACGCTCCGGTTCGACGTCGCATAGACGAATCGGCAGTCCGACCGTCGAATTTGTTACCGGCTCCAGGCCGGGGCGGCGTAGCGCATCTAATAGAAGATCTCATAAAACGCGCATCGTGGATGAATTATTATACATATGTGATTCGGAGAGGGGAACGAGCCCGGCATGAGTAACGGCCATATAAATCGTACGCGAGCGCGCGCGACACGCCCGGAAAACAATAAAATCTATATTTTAATCTGCGCCAGAATATCCTCGCGACCCACGTCAAAAGAATCCCGCCGCCGCAAGATTGGTGGCGGAAGAGAAAGAAGAGGAGGAGGAGGAACCGCGAGAAGGGCGAGAGGGTCGGAAAGTGGCCGTTTGTCACACTACGGAGGTATAAGCATATACGGAGGTATAAGCAACGCGCGAGAGATACAAAGTGTAAAAAAAAAAAACTAATGCGTGCTGTACTATGCACCGAGTCTATGAATAAATTCGTCGAGAACGTTAGGTCTCTCAAAGCAAAATAACTAATATAAGAAATACTAATTATTTTTCCCCTTTTCTAGCCAATTGTTCATATCTAGAATTACCGGACTAAATTTATCTCTTTCCGTGAAACGGATTGATTGTGAGAGCTAATCGTAAAAAATATTTTTTCATCATTCGCAAGCTAGATTATTATTACATATTTTCATTAGAAAAATTAATTGTCGATGGAAGCGGAATTAACGGGGAGGAGCTGTAATTGGTAAAAGATATCTCGATAATGTTCCGGGAAGAGTAGAGCGCTACTCTTACGCTTCGTCTTTGTCATCGATCGAATCACCGTCATTATCTGCCGTCACGTTTCGCCAATTAAACGGAAGAGGATTACATCATCCTTCGGCAAAACGACACAAGTTCCTGGTGACCGTCCCCGTACTCCGCTCTTTGTCCCCGTCTCTGTTCCTCCGGGAAGACGATGGACTCCGATCGTTATAGATTTAACAATGAATCGTTGAAAGCGGAGCTTACGGGAGAAAGAAACGGAGGCGGGAAACGCGATCGTAAGGGTGACGTTGAATTTAATTGGATCAATGGACTTCGGTCGAGCGTATCACGAATACAAACCGCGCGCGGAGGACTCCGGCTTTTGCAATGAACTCGATCGATATACTATGTATACATCGCACTCCACCGCCGCGTTCGAGAGCGTCCGTTCTCTATTTCTCTTTTCCTTCATTGAATAAAACAGCGTCGGTCGTGCTGCGAAGGATAACGAAAACCAATTGATAAGTGTCTAGATGATATTTGACGTCTTATTTTATGCATCGTGCGCGCGTATGGTTTTTCGCTCAATACAAGAAAAACGGCAGATATATCGGCTCGCGTGATCATATATTCCGCACTATTTCTAAAATGAAAAAAGATGAGAAAAATACGTTACACTGTAAGATACGTATATAGCTTTCTTTCTGTTAATATAAAGGACAGCGGATAATCTAAAATATTTCCGGAATGCGGTGTACCATTTAAGGATAAAGCCATTAGGATTGAACTGTCAACCGCATCGCGTCTGATTATTTCCACCGCAGATCTGATTCTGCGAGCGCGCGACAGCTTAATATAGCTGGAGAGATTAGCTTATGGTCGCATTTGTGAGAGGTACGAGTAATACGCAACTACGTAGCAACGACGCGACGGTGCGAGCAGTATACATTATAACTGTCCGTACTAGTCTGCACAGAGTGCCTTATTCCCTGCCACGATTTCGCCTTCTCCTCCTCCTCGTTGTCGTCGGTAGCTTCGCGGTAGCTCAAAGACCTCCGGCAACGGGCCTTTGGGCGTTATACTCGGGTCAACCGCATGCCCCACACACGTCCTTGTGCTTGCGGTAACGCCGGTCTACACACGGACGGCACGTAAGGAAACAGGAACCGCAATTTACTACCTTAAACGGAACCTGGCATTATCTAGAGAGCATTATGATTATGCGCTCCCCCCCGATGAAAGGGACGTGCCGTGCAGGTACGGCGACGCCTCTCGTCTACACTTACGGGGTATCATCGCGTTTGCTGCGGAACGGAAGGAAGGAAACGCACGAAAGGGATACGTTTTCATAGGGTACCCCGAAGACGCCCCGGGGAACGAAATCTCTGAGTAAACGCTTCCCACTTGAGGCACGTGAGAGACGACGCGAGCGCACGAGCGATAGGGATTGATTTCGCGGCAATTTAGCTACGAAAATGGAGCGAGGGCTCTTAACTGTTTAATTTGGTCTCGGGTAACGCTCGAAAAGTCGAGTGCTGGAAGACGAGGTCCGACCCTCGAGTGTATCCCGTTCGAGGGTCTACCTGGATCGCGTTTAACCTTCGACCGCCCGAGACAATTTTGAAGCGGGGAACGGACGCCCCTATCTCTTATCCTCGAGAAGATAACATCTCATTTTGCATATCGTTATCGATACCGACGTGTCGAGACACGTTACGCGATAACGATCAGCGGAGTCGCTGGTTCGTTTATCTTGCGCGCGCCTCTGTTTACTTTCGCGATCCTCAGAGAATTAATTTCGAGCTTTATTCCGCGAGGTGCGACGAAATCTCACGGTTCCCTACAAAACTGCAATTAGTTCCAGTACGTGACTCGTCGTCGTCGGCGCGCCCGTAGCCTTCGTTTCGCACACGGAAACGCTGAATCAAGTTTCGCGCGGGCGAGTTAAGTTAGCACTTAATTCGCCGAGTTTCGAGCCTGTGAAACTTCCAGCAGCTGAGACTAGGAGCGAGGAAGATTCGGGAAAGAGGGAAAGACATGTACGAGATGAGCCAGCCGGGGCAAGCGACGACAAAGTACCATGGAAAGAATCTTGTGATTCTTGGAACGAAAGATTTTCAAAAGATGTTTCATTTTAATATGCAAATTGTATATGAAATACACGAGCAAAAATTCCAGATGTATTTTTCGTAACCACAATCCTTTCTTTATAATCATTTAATTTCTTACAACTTATTAGTTTAAAAAAAAATTAAAAAATCCGACATCTCAACTTTGAGTAGGAACTCTATCGAGATAAAATGTTTGAGAAGAAAGAAAAAGAGCTATTAAATAAATGCGCGTTCAGTTTCTATTTGTTTGCGGTCGCGAAGTGCTCAAGTCGAGTAAATGGGCGCAGACCTAATTAATGACAACGGTAGATATCGAGGAGATAGCCGTGGAAGTGTAGCTAGCGCTCTGGCTGAGTTCTTTTATCGTTGGAAAAGTGGAAATAGCACGCTTTCGACCCCGGACTCGTCCAGACAAAAGAAAAAAATCGCGCGTTGTTAAAGCTCGCGATAAACTTCCTCGGTAGGAAAGAACGGTAGGAATGGGCGGAACGGACTTGAGACAATGTAGATCGGTTGTTAAGATACGGGCAAGGGAGGGCCGGTCCATCGGACGGGGGCGCGAGAGGGAAGTATCGAAACGCGGTGGTGAAAGTCACGGCAGTGGAAACGGACTGTAAGGGTCAGCCGCGCGCGAAAGCCGGGGGCGAAAATCGGGGCGTAACTTTCCCCGGGGTGAATTTCTTTTGCCGCGAATTCCGCGCAGATAAGCCGGAGTTTTACGGACGAGTTGTCGAAGAATTCCAGAATACAATAAGCCCCCTCTGTGGAACTCGCATGACAACGTGAACTCGGATTCGCTGGCATTTCAGAATATTCCGCTCTTCGCTTCTCGTCTCGAATACGATACGGCGAGAGAAGAGAGATTCGCTTGGGTGAAAATATGACAAAGCCGCGGCTTAGAATAACTCGGTCCAGCTTCCATTGACATATCCCACCGCCTATCTCCGATTAAATGTAACCGCCAGTGGAGGAAAGCATCTCTATTGCGCGACGGCGTTGACCCGTACAAGTCAGCATAGAAGAAACGTCACTGCCGGACACAGGATGCGCATCCCGCAAATGCAAGCGCGCGTGCAACGATAACGACGCCAAGGTCTCCGGGCGATGCTTTTCAGAGAAGGATCAGAGGAAATGCGATCGCGAAACTCTTTAAAAGGGCGTCGATGTAAAAATAGTATCTAGCGCGCGCGTAAGGCGAGCGCGCGAGAGCGGCGGGCCGTGAAGCGCGGATAACCGAAGCTCTCTTTGAATGATCACTCTCGGCGGATGCGCTTTTAAGCTTCGCGACTCTGGCCGCGTACTTTCCGCGGAACGAGCACGCGGATGCGATAAACTTTGGTTTTATTTAGGACCTCGATACAAATCCTCGGGGAATCGCGTTATACGCGAGGCACGTCCAAAAGCGAAAAGAAGATACGAATTAATTTGTGTATGAGTGATACAGATTGTACCCAAAACGCATTTTTCAAATGAGAGTTTATTAAACTTTACGTGTGACAAAAACTCTACAGATTGTAACCGTGCATGCTCGTTTCGCTCTATTTCAGACCGTTATTATTTCCGTGTTGCGAAATGCACTGTATCACGTTGCTCATTACGGTTTCCTACCCGCTCGCGAGAATATTTATAGAACATGTAGGATTTATCGGAAAACGCGCGATGGGAACCATGATGTAATATTTGTAGAGCTAAGATTACATTTAAGAAGACGCTCGCATAAATAGATATTTTTACTGCCTTTATATCGTATTTATAAAGCGTGAGTTTATTAAAGGCGCGCAGTGCATTCTTTTCGCGCCGACTTTTCACAACACATTCCTTTCTCTTCTCAATTGACAGTCGCGTTTTCCGTTTTCCTCATTTTTGTAATAACTCACGGTAGAGAGCTTAAGATATTTGTTATGTATTATACGACCAAAAGTAATATGAGAGCAAAACACATTCTCGTAGAGTTCTTCCTCGTGTTCAAATAACGTTCATTCTTCAGATACGTAAAGCGTAAACTGTAATTTTAATACAGGTGTAGTATTCCGTACTTACGGACACTCGTTCTTATTACGCGCAGATACCCTTTGGCAGTTCATACATAGGAATCTAATAAGAGGGAATAAAGAGCGACGATCAAAGGCGAGGCGAGCCATTGTGAAATTTGAAGCACTCAAAAATCTCTCGAAATTATAGAGAACAATGCGATAATTTCCCAACAAACTTCTATTCAACGTTATTTTAACGTAAACATAACGCATTCACGGGAAATAGCACAGAATACCTTTCAAGTATTATATCATATAATAATAATAATTACACATGGAATTTTATTGCATTCAAGACGCATCTCTCATATTTTACTTTTCTTTCAACGCATAAATATGCTGTTGAAAGATTGGAAAAGTTGACTGAGAAAATCATCGACGCTACGAGACATAGAAAAGCATTTCGAAGTCATGATGCAAGGATACCACGGATAAAGTTTCAAATAGCACGGCACGCTATTTCATGCGCCATTGCGACGAATCGTGGATTCTATTCCATCCACATATTGCTTGCCATATAAGTTGGCACGGAGAACCTCATGTCACGGGAAAAGAAGTATTTGCGGAGGTGATCCGACATTGCGACGCACGACGCACGGAGTACACGCGTTATACAGGCGTTCGAAGTTTGCCCGTCGAGGAACGTAGCCGAGGAACGAGAGGGCGGGGAAAAAGGACCGTGTGAAAAATAGTTGACGCAAAATTGAAAGTGCGGAACGCGAAACACGCACGGCGACCGGCGCGGCCGCCGCCGTTATTGGCGGGAAAGATGTCTCGAATGGAAAAACCGGAGAGAAGGTAGGAAATGAGAAGAAGTATAGATCGGACGGTGGCGCAGGAGCCGCGGGGGGAGGGGGCCAGGCGCGATCGGGATTTTCGTTTTATGCAAACGCGAGCGGAAACCCCACTTGTAGCCGTCGATTTTTCAAAGACCATCTCGTGCACGCGTTACACCCCGCCCGCATACCCCCATATCCGCGCACACGGGCGCGTAAATCGATGCCGGTGGATCGCAAAAGCTCTGGAAGCCCGCGTCCTTCTTCCGGGATGTCGATCGCGCTTCACATTCCGCCGCCGGTTATCTGTACTTATATTGGGAAACTTTATTCCCGTATTTTCGCGGAAGCGAGATACCGATGGCGTTATTGATGCCGCCGATTCGAGTACGGCGAGGTAAACCGATCCCTGATAAGGACGCGATCGGCTCGATCCCCAAATATATTTATTCGCGAGTTTGTTATCGCTATGTGGAGCATCGCGGCCGCCTGTCTATACTTCGCACGCTGGAAAAGGGATTCCGATCGCAACATTGCGGCGATCTCGTCGCACTATTGACACGCAGTGAACCGTAATTCTTTCGGTTAATTATCCAAGTTTCAAGAGCCAGCGAGCACGCGCGTGGTAGATAAAGTGGTCGACTGAAGCGATCGATTCATTTTTTTCCCCCGTTAATGACCGGGTCGGTTTCGTTTCTCCTTTTTCTCGTGATGACCCGAGAGTTGCACGCGTACCGAAAAGGTCAGATAGTACGCGGACGATCGCGTTAGAATGGCGAAAGGGTTGGGCGGGAGCGGGCGGTGGCATTTTTACTGAGGAAATTACCGCGATATTATTCCGGCCGGTAAGGAGGTACGGTTATTACGGCGGTTATTGCAAATTATGGTGCCACTATATGGAACGTCGACGCTCTCTCACGCTCACGGGGCCGACGCATACAGCTTGGCGGTGTGCACATCGGTCTTTCTCTCCCCTCCTTCGCTTCGGTTCCCTCTCCCTCTCTCTCTGTATAAAAGTTCCCTGTAGTAATAATCGATAAGTAATGTACTGTAATCGTGCGGTTAATGGCCAGATTTAAAAAGTATGTATGATATCGCGGTCGAGTTGGCGACTTCGGCCAGTTCGTCGCGTTAATGGGGACTTAACGGTCGCCCTTCCTCTCGCCCTACGACACGGGGGTGCGATCAGCATAGGCTGCGCGGCGTTTCGTTTTTCAAATGGCTACATCGGCTTCGCATTAGCGAGCTGTCGGGCGTGCGCTCGTTGCAAGCTCGGTCGGTTGCATGGCACGTGAATAGGGAAATAGCTTCACACAAGGGCTTTCGCTAAAAATGTTTCACGCCCGCCAGCCCACGCGATATCCATCGTTTGATATTGTTTATGAATGACCCTTTTTCATCCCGCTGCTGCACCGATCCAATCAAGCAATCGTTTGATGCGCTTGTCAAAGATGATCTCGTGTGGATTTTTAGAGAATTGCTCGCGCCTATTACCGGTGATTGCATAATGGCACAAAGCGAGTTGAATATTACGTAAAAAGAGAAAGAAGGAAAGAACAATCCGCTGAATGAATGCTTTGCATAAGAGAATAATTCCGTCGACGTTTTATTATTATTTTGAGAAACATGAAGACTCCTCATATATCAAATATATATGTGTTCCAGATTCTATTAATAACTGATATAAAAGTTACGAACAATACCATCCCTATTTACGAGACACAAAGCGCGCAGCGCTTGATATGATTTTTCGGATTTTTTATTTCTTCGTTTTCATCGCCTCCTTTCACGACTATAACATTCGCCCGGCCTTACCCTCGAAAAATGGCGGAACCTCGCGGAAGGCAGCGATCCATCATAAATTTAATATTCGAAATTTCACGAATGTTCCGCGCGCTTTGGGGGCCATTCGTTTCCGGCAGCGATATAAATCTGTCCGATAATGTACTAGGAAATGCAGTTAGTGAAGCCGAAAGTCACATAGCTTTCGCGGGATACGCGGTTTAACGGTAAAAACGCGGAGAAAAACGCGGAAATAATAGGTCCGCATTCGTGTATAAAAATGGCGAGATTACATTTTGTTCATATTTGGTATTTTGCGCGAGCAGTATAAATATATCGTATCTTTGATATTTGACTCGCTCTCTCCATTCTCTTTCGCCTCTTCCTCCTGCGTAGCGCGAAAACGGCGTTGCAACGACGACAAAGCGAAGTTACGAACGGAATGAATAATCGCATAGAGCATTTAATAAATCAAAACGTCAAGATAGGAATTGTTCGGTGATTCGTGCGCGCAGATTAGCCGTAATTTTGGAAGCGAGAGACTGCGCGTGTTTTCCGTCCGACGCGCGCACGAGTCCTCTACGTAAGTAGATTATGCATTCGTTCCGCGAATGTTATTATCCTTTGATTAGGCGCCTCGCTGCAAACCAATCTCGCACAATTCGTAGAAATACAGACAGCGTAGTTCGCGAAGCAGTTCCGGCGCGATGCCCGCGCCCGTAAATGTTTTCGCGATCGTTACCGCGGTGATGCCCGTATTTTGCAACGTTCCGGTGATCCGACGTGAAACGCACGGATGGAGACGCGGGCGTTTACCCGCCTTCCCTGCAATTCGAATTCGCATTCTGTCCGTAAATTCGGCCGACGTTCATGTTAACCGTGTGTAACGCGTGCCTTATACAAAAGCGGGTGAAAGGTGTGCTCCGCGAATTTTGCGAAACGCGGATTTTTATCATCACACTTCTCTATTCACGGATATTCTTCAGTTTTCGAAAGCTTCGCGAAGCTTTAGAAAGATGATCGTATTGTGGGCCGCAGAATTACAATTAATGAATTTCTGGAATGCTCGATTTAGCAGTTTCCACTATTTTCGAGAAATAAATAATATTTATGTGAATCAAGAGATGAAAGTACCATTATGTCACAATGCAATAATCATGACATTTTCGGTACTAAAATAAAGATTTTTAATTCTCTCTTGCAATGTGAGTGATGTAACTGTTATATATATTAATGGATTGTTTCCTACTTTACTGCTTTTCAGTTTATACTAGACATTCTGTATATTATATATTTGACGATATATGCGTATGTTCGAAAATGCAATCTCGCTAAAAATATTAAAATGCACATTCTAACCTTTCATATACCGAAATTTTTACAAATCTAGATAATATCAAAGCGAAGATATTAAAGAAATATTTTTCCAGGATGATATATACTGGGGAATTTCTATCATAGTAGTTTTGTATTAATAGCAGGCTAAAAAAGAAAGACGATGCGAGCACGGTGATTTAAAAAGCGGCGCTGGACTCGCGCGAGCGGCTAAAAGGTTCTTGTAGCTAAAGGCTCGTGGCTTGATTCACACAGAATGGTTAATTACATTAACTAACTTTTGCGGCAGTGCTCTCTCCAACGTCACCTCTAATCCGAGACAGCGGTTTGTCTCTGCTTTCTGCAACGAAATGAGAAACTCCTCACCGCAGTCGAGCGAGGACGTCGCAACTCTCGGTCTGGCAATTAACACGAGCGATTTTTTCGCATTACACGCGGGTAATTATCATCTGCATTTCAATGCGCGGCATTAAACGCGGCCACAGTCGATGCATCAACGCGAGCGAAAAGTTTGCTCGATTAATTAACGCTGAATGCAATGGCGGGCATCGTTGTCCGCTACATTATTCGACGCCATCGTGCTCTGTAGTGTATAAATAACATTTGATAGTAAAGGGAGTAAATTTCAAGGCTTTTGAGCTCAAAACCATCAAAGAGCCGCACAACATATGTATTTGATATTAACATTCTTTAAAATATTATATAAAATATATATTTAATTCTCTCACTATTAAAAAATATAAATTAAATTAAAATTAAATATATATAATTAAAAATATAATTAAAATATAATAAAATTACACAATTAAAAATATATTTTCATTACTTCAATTTTTAATAATAGCCTTTATTCAATCTACTAACCAGATGAACAAAAGGACAGTCATTGATTCTTATCTAAGTGTCTTAAGAGCGAACGGTCAAACGCGTGTTCTTTCATTTCACGCGGTTCGAGTTCATTTTGGAAGTGAAAACTGGATACGCACAATCACGATCCCACGTTACATCGAACACCGTAAAAGTTGCAATCGCGCGAGTTCGCGGTCGAGGAACGACAGAATCAGTTTAGCCCGCAAACGAAGCTCCGCTCGGCCGCGACGGCTAATCCTAGATCCGCAAGTAAGTTTACGCCGGGGGTGTAAACCCGAGAATGTTGCGGCTAAGCAACGGCGCCGCCACCCTCTGTACGATGCCTTGCGGCTTTAGGGGAGTGTGAGTCTCCCACAGGGGGTTTATCCCGACGATTCGTTCGATACCGTAAAAGCCCGCGGGACTGGGGGGGTGCTCCGACAGGACACGTTATATCGAGCGTGTCGGGAAAAAGCGAAAGATGCAGCAGGGCGCGAAAAGGGGGGGCTGCGAGAGAAAGGGATTGACGAATGCAACGCCCGCGCTGCTTTCGAACGAGGATCGCCCGGGAGAGCTCCGGCTCTGAGAGCTCCTATGAAATGACCGGCGTAAACTTTTTTACTTTATCGTCCGACCATTCTCCGAGCTACTTCGGCATGCTTGCACGCGTTGCGGCCGTAGGTACGTGCATACGTAAGGTGCAGCACGCGAGCACGCGAGTGTGTACGTATGCGATCGAAGTAACCCAGACAGGCCCCGTTTCCAGGCCGACGACGCGCGACTCCCTTCGGGGTAGACTGGTCGCATGTAAGCGGCGCACTTTTTTCACCTCCTTTCGTGCTTGCGCCACGGCTAATTAAGTACATCGTACCGAGACACCAGTGTGCCCGTATCTGAGAGCGAGTCTCTTTCCGCGAACAATCGCAAAGAGCAGGCGATATACTTTCCGAGTACATTGGGGACGCCAGTTGCCGAAAAAAACCCGTAAAAGAGCACGTCGGAGATCCGTCGATTTCGGTTTTCCAAATTGCCCGTTGCGTTGCGAGGTCGGTGGTGCGGAAAGCGTCGGATAAGGGCGGCGATAACCGATGCGGGGTACTCTGCTCCCCTAGGAACGCGTTTATTCCATATGTGCAAAGAGAAGAGAGAGAGAGAGAGAGAGAGGCATGAAACGGCGAATACAAAAACAGCAAACCAGCGGAACGAAATGGCATCGACGCAATGGCACGCGCAAGCGGCTGTCACTCGTCATTACACGTCGTACTCGATTTTTTGGCTGCGTTTTTCTCGCGTAAGTTCTTTGACCGCCGCTATAACAGACCCTTTGAAAAGTTCCGGCGTCTACTCTGTCAATTACTGATAAAAACGGCGACAGGTTGCGCGGTACCAGCGACAGGTCAGAACTGAAACCCCGGGTGGGGGTTGCGAGAATGTAAATTATCACGTCTGGCCGGACGATAAATAACGCGCGGCCTCGCCGAGCCCAAAAATGCGGCGGTTATTTTGCCTGGTCTAAAACGACGAAAAAAAAAGGAAAGGGATGATCTCGCGAAGGGGTAACTTGCACGTTATCCGTCTAACTGCAGGAATCCGTTGAACTCCTCTATACATCCCGTTTGTGTAAAGTGATATGATTTTTTTCCCCGCGCGGCCGCGCTATGAATTTTCTCCCCCGTTTTATTGAATGCCGTGACGTTTGAGAAATTTCTTCCTTTACACCGAAATACTTTTGAAAGTCGCCCCCGATATCTCGCGTGGCCCCCGACGCACGATTCCTCCGGTTATCTCAATCGTAATGGCGGTGTATTATGACGGCGGGTCTAACCAGATTCGTCCAGAGATATGATTACGGTAGAAACGAGTTTTTCTTCGCTTGACATGCCGATGAAATATGATCACGGCAACCGACGTTCGTAGGGGGATCGGGACGGGGTGGGAGGGCGTAGGGGATGTAGGTGTACCTATACTAAGCGCCATCGTTCAGCGTGCATAATGTATCATAAAACGCGGCGGGGTTATTTTTCGGGAAACAACGACGGCCGTTTCTATCGCGTACGGTTAGGAGAAACGAGATATTTAGTCGTAGATTTTCTCTATGCGCGTGTGGTAAACAAAATAGGTGATTAGGATTAGATATTTCTTTGCTACTACTCGAGCTAAAAGTGCGACAATTTTTAATCCATTTTACGGAGAGATGTGTGATTATTTGAAATGTTCTCTTATATAGATTTCCCGCATCTCCTTTTAGCTACGATGTTTCTAATAATGTCTGGATGTTTCAATAATGTCGAGAGATAAAAGTACCAAGATTATAATATTTTTTTAATAAGAGCGATCGAAAATCGAGACACAGAATCTTAAAATATACTTCTGGCGATGAGGAAACTTAAATCTGAAATTTCGCGTCGACGGGCTTTCTCGAAATACGATTGCTGTAAGTGAGTTCATTTGAAAATTCGTGGGACTATTTTCTGGATGTTCCCGAGGCAGCCACCGACTCGATGTTCTCTTTATGGCGTCGAAAAATCTATTTACCGTTTGCCTCGCTCGCTTTTGGTGTCGTGCCGAGGTCGAGCCGTGGAGAATCCATTTTGCAGCGTGACGTAGAAAAGCGGGACGTTGACGTACCGCGCGACCGAGAGAACGATAGCGGAAGGGAGAACGAGAGAACAAAGAAGAACGGAGAAAGCCAGAAGAGAAGGACGAAAGAGTGGGCTACGCTATGCGTCTGTATCTGTAGATATCTGCATACGTGTGTATGTGTGCATTACAAAAGGTACTGGCGCAT
The DNA here is from genome assembly GCA_003063835.1 of Aphaenogaster floridana. Taxonomy (NCBI): domain Eukaryota; kingdom Metazoa; phylum Arthropoda; class Insecta; order Hymenoptera; family Formicidae; genus Aphaenogaster; species Aphaenogaster floridana. Next base: position 227,970 of record NJRP01000056.1, read on the forward strand.
AGTATATGAAGCGCGCTACGCCGAGTCGGAAGTGACGTGTGATTTGAAAATATTCGCCGGCTACGTCATCGCGAATTACCGAGCTGATCTCGTCGTTAACCGGGCCATCATTGGCGGCACTTTTCGCAACGTTCACGTATAGCGAAGTCGGTGTGATGCCCATGTAACATGTACTCGTACATGAAGACGGTCTCTGGCCCGAAATGCGGGAAAACGCGAGCGATCATTCGCGAGAGCGAAAGGGATGAAGAGAGAGGGAATAAATGAAAGAGGACGCGATCTTGATAGAGAGTCACGCTCGTGTCCTCTTAGCCCGCGAGGAAGAGGACGCTCCTTTCTCACCCCACGAAGACGTCACCACACGGACAGGCGAGCCTCCGAGGAAATCTTCGCAGTCGACCCGGGCTGTTTCCTTTTCCTCGAGTTAGACGGGACGGACGGGACGTATCTGCATTAACTATGGATTTCACCCATCCCACTGCTATCGCGCGGGTTGTCCTCCCCATCCCAATCATCTCTCTCTCTCTCTTTCTCTCTCACCTCTCCCTCTTTGCGCGAGACTTCTTCGACCCTTTTTTTGTCGCTCTGCTTTCGCCGTCGCGAGGAGCGGAGTGCCAATTTTCTGTACTCAAGCCGACCGCTGGAAGGCGGGCGATCGGCGTCGCGCGAATTAAAAAAAAAAGAAGGGGGTAGAAAAAAGACAAAAAGCTCCTGCGGATTTCCCCTGCGTGTTACCTGAATGCGGTCGGCGGCGCACGACGGCTGTCGAGTAGAATTGCGGAAAACAGAGCTATTGAATTGAAATCGGCATCTCCGTTGGGGAAAATGATTCGTTCCGCGCTGATCCGCTGATTCCGACTAACTCGTCACTCGTTACTAATGGAACGCTAGTTCCGCTACGTTACAGGCAGCGCGCTTCGTTTTTCTGAAAGAGAACCGATATTTCGAGTCGATTCCCCGTGATCGTTAATTCGATCACGGTCGGGCGTTTTTGCTTTGGGAACTTTTAAAAGCGTAGTCCGCACTGACCTTTCAATTACCTACTTACAGTTGCCGCATTGACCCGGCAACAACGGTCGCGTTTTACACAACGCGCTGATATGACATTATCGTTTCCCATCGCTGAAACTCGCAAAGCATTCAAATCCGCCGAGAGCTTTCCGACAGCCGAATTAGGATTACGTCGCGACGTAATTAATTGACTGAAATGCCAGGGATGTATCATCGTCATTACGGAGTCAGCGTAAAGCTCGCCGGATTACCGACTGCGGCGACAGATTACCGCGTAATGATCGCGCAGCTAGCATTGCTCCCCGATCATCCAACCCTAAATAGACGTTTATGAACGTTGCGACGACAAGAAATGATCATGGTGTTCGTGCAGTTACGAGCTTTTCTAATTCGCGAGGCGGGCTCGCGAGGCGTCGCCCCGTCAGTCGAGTTTAACGTCTTAGCGGTCTTAGAGTCCGTATGGTACACTCCGGTGACGTCTCCTAGATCGAGCTTGGTACCGGCGACCTGGTCACTTCCGCAAAAGTCCGAGCGAATCGCACGCGAGCGATCTGTATTTTCGACGGGAGATCGCGAGCGCTCGATAACGCGAGTGCCGGACTTTCGACGAGCCGTTCGCGTATTTTAATCGCGAGCGAGGTGTCGGCCCTCGCCGCGCCGCGCCGGGGCGACGCTGACACGTGTTCGCGGTACGACACGCACGCAATTCAACGCGATGCGTGCGCTCGTCATTTGGCCGCCGAGAGCCGCTCCCTGCTCGAGGCACGTGTTATTACCCGTCTCCCCGAGACGAGTCAGCCGGAGCTCTTTTAAGCTCGACTTTAGGGAGCGGCAGTCACGCCGACGGCGTTTTCTTTCATCGTCCTTCATGCATTCGACACCCGCGTTTCAATAGTCCGTTCTCCTTTTTCCCATCTCAGTGAGCGTCCTTAGAGCGCAGGGTATTACATTTCGAAGAAGAGAACGTTACGCACGCTTTCATTTAGTTCTTCGCCTTTTCTCTCATTCTTTCTCGCACACGAACCATACAACAAGAGTCTCTTTGCACTTGCGCGCGCTTGCAACGAAATTACTACGACCACGGCTAATTTCGCGAGGCGATCGCGCGTATAGGGAGATCGAGTCGTTCTTCCGCAGAAATACCGCGCAACGTGTCCGCGTGTCGCCGCGGGGTAGCCGCAAGAAAAAAATTAATTTTTATAAGCGTCGCGATGGACGATAAATTTTTTGTACGCGTCATCGATTGCAAGCGATACGACCGACAGCACGGCGTCGTAGCTAATAAGTAAACCGTAATAAATTACGAAGATCCAGGACGTTCGTTCGTGCGAAGGGATTATCTCGTCCCGTTTAAATAACGCGGCGTACGCTCGAGCGGACGAGCGTATCGGTGCTTTCGATCTAGTTTCGCGACGCATGCGACTCGACTCTCTTTTATACGCGCGATCGAACGCGAGATACGCGCGTGGAAAAGTGGCGCGTCGCTCGGCTCTCGTAGATTTCGAGAGTCCTAGGAGGAGTGCACGTATATACACACACCCGCGACTTTCCGCGGTCATTGTCCTCGCGCACGAATTGTCCATCGCGAAGAGGAACTGTCCGTGCTGCGATCGGACACGTGAGAGTTTACTTTAACACTAACATTCGCCGTTGATCTTGTTTTACTCACCGGTATTCTGCGCGATAATCGGGTCAATCGCCAGCAACACGACGAGGAAGATAGGAGTCATATTGACCACCTTCTTTCCCGTCTTCCCTCGACCACCCGTGATCACTGCACACTTAACACCACCGTCGCAGCGTGCCACCTATGAAAAGATAAACCACCTTCGTCATAAACATACCACCTTCATCACTGTGAGGGGGAAGAGGGTGAACAGAAGGCAGGACGACGAGAAAACGCCTCCCGTCTTCCTGACGAAGATGCTGTCGCAGGTGTGAGGTAGGATAAACCTCGACGATACTCCTCTCCTTCGTCGCACACACAGGCGCCGCAGGGAGAAGATTCTTTCCGGGGAAGAAACGGACACGTTGAATTCTCGAGCAGGACGACGCGAATGATTTGCGGCGCTGAGATTAGCGCGCCCTCGCGAAATACTTTTCAGTAAGGAAGGAAGCGTAACAGGGTTTGAGCTACGCGTAAAAAAATACTTGTCGTTTCTGATGCGTTTATGGTATAACTGTACAAAACAACGGAAGGATGCGAGAGTACCTATTCAGCGGCCATCGAGAAAAAGTATCGACACACGCCATTTAACACTTTCTCTCTCTTTCTCCGTCTCTATCGCGCGCACATAAAATATTCCGCAAATATATCGAAAAGCGGTCGGCGTGGGCGGTCGTCGGCTTTGACGTTAAGGAAGAAAGAAGGGCGCGTTTCCCTCTGAGCCGGTCGCTGACATTGCAATAATGGCCGCGATCGTTGTGCCACTTTGTCGCGGCGATCCGCATACGCTCTCTCGCGAGCGCAAACTATTTACATTCTTTCACCGTCGCCGCGCCCGCTCGTGTTCCCTCTTGCCGTTTTAATGGAAGGATCAATTTTGGAAGGGCGTCACTTCTGGACCGGCCTCCGAAAGACGGACGTCGCGACGTATTTCCCAGGAGATAGAAAATATTTCCCCTTTATTTTCCCCTCGTTCTCCGCTTCGTTTACGAGTATTCCTTCTTTCCGCCGAGTCACCTCCGGTCATCCGTCCTTGCGTCGTTTTCTCCACTCACGATGCCGATAACGACAGTCACTAATAAGCTACACACGGCGTTTGGTAGTTCAGAGATTCGCGCTTCGATGGTGCGAACAATTATCTGCCTTATCCGACTCTCCTCTTCTGTTCTGCCTCTGTTGACTTTCAGAAATCCCACATTCTTGACTGTAGGCCCTATCTCGTCGCGATTATCTTGACTCTTTCTTCCTGTGATTCCACGACCATCCCATATTTTTCGCGCGCCCCACGCTCCAAGCCGTGAGCCCTCACGACAAAGCTTCCGCCGAGCTTTGCCGTGCGAGACGTTGACCCTGGACCCGGCGCTGGCCACGGTTCCGGCTCGCGTTACATCCTCCAGGTAACTGGGAATAATTGTTCTTCTCTGCTTTCCCGCGGCTTCCACCGAGCGGATAGACTTTTCATTTTCCACCCGCTGCACCTGGTCTTCACGTTATATCTCCTTTTCCTTTTGATTCTTCGTTAAAGAAAGTATATGACGTAACTCCGCTGACGTTGAAAGTCCGAAAGTGGAATAACTGGTTTTTGGATAAGATTAACGCTGCGACGCGATCCTTTGCCGTGGAACAATGGCGAGGCGTTGCAAAATGTAGGATGCGCTCTTTGACTTTCGCCGGGAAAAGGCGAATGATACGTCCTGTTTCGCGATCAAACGGAACCCAGCAGAGAGTCAGAAAAATCTTTCGAGAAAGAAACGAAGGCTTACGATTAGTTGTAGCTTGCGTGATGATATTTATACGGCAGTTTTATAGAGCCCAGTTCGTTGCACTCGCGACTACGGGCTCCTTCGAATCTTGTTTCGTGCTACCTTCCTCGCCGCACGCGATGTTACATTCTCACCATCCGATCGCTGCGGGTATATTTTCCACGATGTTTTCCGCTGCATTTGTATGTTTTTCACCGCGTTTCTCTAGTTGCACCTCTCGTCTCCTGTCTTCAATTGTGCTTGACGTCAACAAGAGCTTTTAATACAATTTCTCGAATTTACGAATGTTCGCGTTCCTGACCGTCCTTCCCATTCCTGTCGTTTGACTTTTCGAAATGCGTCACGTAAATTTTTAACAGCACTAGACCTTTCGGCGGTTGTCTATACGCATCTGCACGGCGTAAAACTCTAAATAATGCCGTGTGTTATGTGTGTTTCTCGTGCAAAAGGCAAATCAGTCTTCTTCAGGAAGATCCGTCTTCGTAGAAGTTTCACGTTTTCGGGTATCAAGGGAAGGACTCGAGTGAACGCGAGCCTCGGATTCCTATCGCGTACTCGCGACTCAATTATAAATTACTCCGACGAGCGTATGAGACCCCGCGTTAAGGGTAGTTTTCTGAACGCGCGCTGCGGCCTGACTGACTCACCCCCATGCCCCCCGACGATACCCCCTACCCTGCTCGTCCACCACCGACATTCCTGACGCAGGCGCGCCGCCCCTCCTGGCCTCGAGATCGGAGTATGTACATGTACGAATTCGCGCCAGACCAGATTTTACGACGATCGGGAGATGCTCTTGGCTCTTCTTTCTCTTGTTCTTTTTTTCTCACTGGACTAAAGTCGTGAGTTACGAGCGAGTTTATGCATTTCAAGACGTTGAAACGTAAGCTACGGGAGAACCTGTTGGCCTTCAATATTTTTCAATATCCATGGCGCTTCTCTCTCAAGATTCCTCCCACCTATCTACATTCTTGTTAAAGTGATGATCTAAGAAAAAAATAATTTTCCTTCTTGCCGAAGTGCGTGTATTGTAAGCAACAGCTCCAAAAGTGCGTTTCTTAAAATTGATCGTAAACATCGCGGATCGTTAGTGGCACTGTTACGCGAGAGAGATGAGACCGAGAGACGCGGGAGTGATTCGGAGCTGGAGAACAGGGGCAAGGTAGCCGCGAGTTAGGTAGGGGGTTGGTTTCGGCGTTGGTTTAAAAGCGACGCATGCGTCTCCCGCGTAAGGGGATGTTCGGGGTGAGCTGCCGTACTCCGGCCAACGTATCGCAGTTTCTGGCTTGATGTTTGTCCGCGTGGTACTCCCAGGGACGGCTGTGCCCGTGGCAATCCATGAGGGTACAGTTGAACGTATCCAAAGGGACATCTCTCGCGCTAAGAAAGATAAGATAAAGCAGACAGTTGATAGAAGGGATAGGTCAAAGAAAGAGAAGACGGAGCGAGAGAAAGGAAAGGGGCGAGAGAGATGAAAAGAGGGATAGAGAGAAAGGACGCGGCAAAGGAGGAATTATCGATACAGGACGGTGACCACGATCTGCCACGCTTGCGCCTTCTTTCTTCGAGAAATAGTCCAGGCCTTTCCCTTCTTTCTTTCGCGCCGACACTTGGACTCTTCGTCGTCCAGTCGCGGAACTCAAGAGACCCCTGGGAGTCTACGTGGGAGTCGGACTCGATGGGACCGATCGTTTTTTCAACAGGTAAGTGCCGTGACGCGTCTACATGTACATATACTGTGGGTGTGTATCCGTTCACGTGTGTGTTTGAACGCAACGAATCGAATTTTCGATCGGACTAAAATATCACGTGAAGATTGTCGCGCAATTTCATAGACGTAAAAGTGAACACGAAAGCTAAATATATTTACGGTAAAAGAACCGTCATCTCCTTGTTGATACCGCGTTGATATATCAAATATTTAGAAAGTATCTAATAATCTCCTCTATAAAAGATTATTTTAAAAGAATAACTTACAAGTAAACCTATCCTAGTGGTACATTCCGATTTTGATGTTTAATATGTCATATTCTACATGAAAATAAGGGACACGTATTTTTTTATACGTGCCCATACGCATGTTTAGGGGGTGAAACGCCCCTTTGAAAATAGTCGGATTTTCTCTTTTGGGGCGAATATCTCCGAAACTATAAAAGATATTGTCATTGTTTTATATAAAGTACTCTTCAAACCATTCAACTTCTGTTTAAAAAAATTTTTTTCTATCTTTTATAGTTTCGGAGATATTCGCTTCGAAAGAGAAAATCCGACTATTTTCAGGGGTATTTCACCCCCTAAACATGAATATGGGCACGTATAAAAAAATATGTGTCCCTTATTTTTGTCTAGAATATAACATATTAAACGTTCATCAAAATCGGAGTGTACCTTTTGGATAGGTTTACTTGTTAGAATAATATGTCTGTGAAATCATTAAGTAAATAGGATATAATACAATAGTTATTTGTGTATCAAGTGCGGAAAGTTGACAATTGCACACGAGCGCGGAGTGGACGCACGAGCCGAAGGCAAGTGCGATCACCCGCGCGAGTGGCAATTGTCAATCCGCACATGATGCACACAATATTTTATATTACAAGTGCGCCGGAAAGTGGCCCATTACAAGCGTCGCGCGAGAGATATCGTGCAGAAAACCCGTGCAGAAAGTAATAAGGCCGTGCAGAAAAGAGATATTCGAGTGGAAAATTCTTCTGTGTGCAATTGGTTACTTTCCGCACAGAAAACACGCGCGTAATGGGCCATTTTCGGCGCACATGTGATATAAAGATTTTTCGAAAGTAAAATTAACGGCCACTGTGTGTAAAACCAATACGATAAAGAATGGATATTATTTAAAGTCATTATTGAGCCGAAAATTGTAGCCATTAATTTTATTATGGAAAGCTCATTGTATTGTCCAATTTACCCGAAGGTCTCGATGGAAGCAAACTTGGAAAATTGGCCGAAATTTCCGTATCGGGTGGCGAGATAGGATGGTGCACTAGCGATTAATTATTCGTGGTAATTGGTCAATGTTTACGACATCGCTGCAAAAGTAATTTACCTTCCCTTCATGCATTTATTTCGTATTTCTCCTTTTATCGTCAGTCATACCTTTAATGCCACCCCTTCTCTTCCGTCGTTCCCGTTCCCCTTCGATCATTACCCCCCATTACCCTGACTCACTTCCGCAATAGATGAGCATTTGCAAATGCATCGGGTCAGCACGCGACCCTTTTGCATATACCAGTTTCAAATTCTTTAAACGTGATCTTTCGGTCTATACGCGCGTGAATAAAGATAGCAATTTCGCTAAAGTCTTGCGCTAACGTAAGAAGTATTACTCCATATTCAGAAATATCTGTTAAAAGCAAAATTAAATTTTTAGTTAAAAGTTAAATAAAATTTTTAATAAGCATGTAATATATAAATAGTCGAGTGATAAATAATACTAGTAGATACAAATGAGATTAGTCAGACAGATACTTCGTAAATGTTATATTGAAATTATCATTCGCGTTTTAAATATGTAAAGTCTATTAAATATCTTTAAATAAAGTTAAATAAAACTTCGAATTATGTCACCAATTTCCAGGGTCTGAAGTCATTTTGTAACATTTGCCAGTTTATAATGGAAATATTATACTAGTCGAATCGAGTGACAATGCAATCTACGACAACATATGTAATAATCGTTGTTGTGGTTTAGCCGATTCGACCATTAGTGCTGGTGTCATTAGAGCCACTGCGAATGCCAAACAATTATATATTAACCGCGTAATTCGAATTCGGGACCTCGGAATATCCGATAAATGCCGCGAGGAATATATTTATTACGCGCCGCAATGGCGGCCATCTACGTTTTCTTTGCCTATACGGGAAACTTTACTCATAAATCGAACGCTGTTTAAAATTGCAAATAAAGTCGGACGACAGTAAAGTGAGTGTCGAGAACTTAATGCAGAAATATGCGCGAAAAGCGCGAGATCGCTCGCGCGCCGGCCAATGCGCGAAGCGAGGAAAGGGAGGCAGGTGAAAAAAATAAAAACTCGTCTCGCGCAGTAGTCGGAGAACCGGAGGAAATACGCTCGCCTCCTCGGTGATAATAAAAAATTCCAAGATGGGCATAACTTAATTTAATACCGTGGCCAGTGCACCGTTGCCCAATGATAAATCCCTCGGTACCCCACCCACCGCCCGTTCCGGCTCTTTCTGTCCATCCTAAAATCTTTCCCCTCGCGCGTTCTTCTCTCGCCCCGAACAAAAGATAACAACCGGAATAAGAGTAACCGGAAAGTACGGCGGCCGAGCACGGCGGTGGGTCTTAATTCAAGGCAAGAAGACGAACGTGCGCGGAAACGAGAGGGTAATTCGGGGCAGGGGATTAAAAAGTAAAAATCGTCGACAATCGTCGTGGCTGTCCATGCTTAAGTTATTGGCGAATTCAATATGCGATTTCAATCAAGTTAAAATTGATATCATTAACGAAATGATTGGAAATATAAAATAGTTAAGCTGCAATCTCCCTAAAACTGTGGCGAAAATCAAGAAACACACCGTATCGTTGAGTGTATTCAGATTTAGATATTAGAAATTGTATTAAAAAATATTATTTTATAATGTCTTAGTTTATTACGCTTAGTTATTTATTGATATTTTTTTGTGAAATAGAACGTTCGCGCGATGAAATACAAATAATTGAACATTATCTGTTCTAACATTCCATGTATATTCTATGGACGTATAAATAGACTTCGTTGAATTATAGCACAACGAAACAATAAATTGAAAGGTAGCCGTTGACTCGTATATTTTATCGTATCTTATTTTGTCGTATTTGTCTCTTTCGCCGGAGAATTATTTAGATAGATGGCATTCGTAACGCCCGCAATTCATAATCAAGTACGCTCGAGCGGTTTTCATTTGCGATCAAGTTAGTACTTAAAATATATTTCATTTGTTTATCCCCGAAACGGATGTAACATCCTGATCCGCTTAACTGCGTTCATCGATTTAAAATCCGAGTTAACGCATTTCGAAAATACAGACGAACTCGACGGATTATGAGGAATACGTGATTTCGTTCAAACTGCAACAGTGTTAAGTAGAATAGCCGATAATAGCGCCGCCCAAGAGGCTTTGATATAATTTACGGTAAAACTCGTCGTGCAGCGAACACGTGGATTTTTCATGTATAACCCGTTTGTCTCTTTCTTCTTTCCCGAGACGCTAATGTTGTCTCATTACTTGAAATTCCCCGAAGTTTTTTCTGAATACCCGCGTTCTTTTTACGCTTGTTTGCGTTCGTCCGCTCGACGCAAAGCGGACGTCAACGATGCTTCTTTCTCGAATCTTTTCCCCATTAACACCGTATTAACGTCGAGACGTCTCGGCTTCTCGCAAAAAAGGAACAAGAAAAAAAACACAGGAGAACGCAGACGGTTCTGGGAGGACGGCGGAGAAGCTTGCGGAACAATCGTACACCGTGCACATTCCGCTGACTTATGAATAAACATTTTCCGAAGGCACCCAGCGGAAAATTACTCCCGGAAATACCTCGACTTTCGTCTTATATCTTCTCGTGAGAGACTCTGCGCTCTTAGTGTACGATTCACTCCTGTTTTACTATTCGCTCCTGCAAGACTCGATAATCGAGCCTGAGAGATTTCCGTATCTCAGAAGAAAGCGGTTGAAGTATTATATCATATTTATCTTAATAAAATCCATACTTGTTTTCATAACTCTTTAGAAGTTTAAAATTCTATAGAGTAAATGTTTTAGAAATGTAATTATATCAGTATACATCACATAAAATTTAAAATTTAATTAAAAAACTGTAAGAATGTCTCATTTAAAGAAAATATTTAAAATATTGAAATCATAAAAACTTTAAATTAAGTTGACGAAAATTTTGATAATTAATAATTTTATAAAATTATTGATATTTGATAATTTTATAAAAAGATAAAAAAAATAATAACAAGCATATCCGTAAAAAAAGTGGTAAAAATGGTTAATTGTGATTGCGAAACCAAAAGACTGTAAAATATTTGCCAATGGTGGTTTAACGAATCATGAAAACTGTTTTTCACGATTTAATGCTCATGCATTAATCAATGTTTGATAATTAGTCCGCTATTAAAGCGTTGGTAAATAGGAAGGAGATATTGCCACTTTCTGCGAGCAGTGCAAAATCGTTTCGCGTAAAACCAATACGCTAAAGCACAAATTTATATCGAATCGATACTTTCCAGCCTTTCCCTTTTAACCAGATATGAAGGTATCGCGGTTTTGTCGCAAAGGTAATATTATTCGATCTCTATGTGTTGAAAATAGTCTTGCAACGCAAAAAACTTTTAGCTATAGTTAATGTAAAAAAATTAGTCAATACATTTCAATATTATTTTATTCAAATTAAACAATGCGAATATGAAATGGATAACAATATGATTGTTTAATTTGAATAAAATAATATTGAAATGCATGTTAACTAATTTCTTTTACATCAACTGTAGCTAAAAGTGTTTTGCGTTACAAGGTTATTTTCAACACAGAGAGATCGAATAATATTATCTTTGCGACAAAACCGCGGTACCTTATGTATGCACATGCATATATATATATATATATATATATGTACTTATTTATAAATGGAATTGATTTACAACGAATGCTCTCTCTCCCTCTCTGCCGCAACGAAATGAAATACAGTAAACGTAATGTAATGCAATAATCAATATCAAACCTTAAAAAAATCGACTTTCTCGCGCGTAACCGCAATGTGATTCGCTATTTTTATTCGATTGAAGATAAAAAATAAGTGATAATTTTATGAGTAGTACATATTATATTTCCAACGTTTATTTGTCGTTATTGCGGGAGCTGTATTGTTCTTTGCAACAAAGATTGTAACTTAAATCTTTATATCGTCGTACATTTATCTACCGTAATCGAATCGGACAATGTGAAAAATCACTAGGAAACGCGCAGATTCGACTTTTCCCCTCCTCTCTCCATTTGCCAGAGCCCCTTTCCCTTTTCTGACTCACCCTTCTTAGCTGTTAATGGTCTCGATCACGAAAGCAGTTAAAAATCAAGACTCACTCCCCGGCACGAAACCACTTCGATTGCGAGGAAACATGTAGTAAAAAAAGAGGCTTTTTCGAGATGGCAGAGCCATTATATCTTGAAGACTTTGTTTAAAATTACTCGAAGGTAGAGCTGTTATTTTTCGAGAGGGGAAGTAAATCCCTAGGCTTAATATATAATAGGGTGGTATTACAAGGTGGTATAACAAATAGATGTTTGCTGAAGTTTTACCGCGAGGCGTTATCACGCACAATGACAATGTGTCTTGCGAATCGGTCAGAACACCAGGTATCAATACCGATTAATAACTCGCTTTCCCACGCGAGTTTTCATCGAGAACTCGATCTCATTGGGTACTTTTCCCTAGTATAGGCGTGAATCAAAGAAAAGCTGATTTGAAAGAGTGCACCGGATTCGGAAAGGGAAAGGCTCGAAGCCCACCGTAACGATCCTTCCTTTCGCGGACGGTACTTAGAAACATCGAGCCTTCGAAGACGATAGAGACGGCGCGGCGCGGTGGGATATCTCTCCTCTCAAAGGCGTCTGTAAGAAAATTCTCGCGGAAAAGAAAAATCTGTAACTCGACGGGAGTAGCGCGAGGAATCCAATTGTCAGTGCCAAAGGAACGACGAGATTCTAGCTAAAGCGGGGCTTTCGAACCCCGCCGGGTAGTGTGAGTCCCGACGTAGCGAGAAAGGAGATTTGAAAAGTGGGACTGTTATGCTTGCCGTCGAATACGGATTCGCCGCCAACCCTCACGCTCTTAGCTCACGATTTGCTTACGCATCAAGGCGCGCGGTTCTTAAACAAAGCTCGCGATAACTGCTACAGTTTTATTCCGGCAACACATTAGTCAAAAGCGGCGAAGCTCTTTTTATTCTGTGTTTATGTGCACACAAAAATAAAACGCATATAAAAATTATACAAATTACATTACATTAAATTATATTACAAAAATCTGTATCTGTATCTGTGGTTTTAAACTAATTACAGTATAATAATAATAATATACATTAAATTTTGGAAAAGAAAAGAATTGCTTTGTGCAATTTGGCGCGTGTCATGTCAGTTTTCGGTTTTTAAACACATTGGAATATTAAAAATTATATCTTTAATCAATTATTATATACATATATATAAAAAATTGCTTTATTTAAACGTTTAAAAATTCAACCACAAAAATGGATTATTTGACTTATAAACTTACTTTATATTCCCATGAGTCTTAATAAAATTGCGAGCGTACGAATATAGGTGATCTGACAGAAAACGGTGTAACGCGCTAACGAATGCTTTTAATCTAGTTCGAATAGATAGTACCGCCCAGTGTGACTCCAGCCCTCTTCCCCACATGACCCCGAGATACCCCGATCCCGGGGTGACTACAACGCGATACGTCGTACATATACGAACATGCGCATGTAAACGAATGCATCCGCAATTGAACGCGACCGGTTCGGCTACACATTCTCGATTCTATCATTTGGGTTTCCGTTTGTAAATCGGCGAAGTCGGATGCATGTGTAAACGACTGACCAATGCGGTAGTAACGAAGTCAGCGTTTGCTCCGCCTCGACTCCACACATACGTCAGTATTCATCTCGCAAAAACGTCCCGTTCGTTAAACTCATAATGAATATTCCATTATTTCGATATCGAAATAAATTGCTGATAAATAACCGTTTGTTTGCAATTATATTCATTCAGTTATACGTACACGGTCTCTCGCTTTCTAAATGAAGTCATTCAAAGAAAACCTCAATAACAAAATAAAAAATCGTACTGCAGGAAATTTCATTTCGCGATTATAACTTAGTTTCCACCTATTTTCTCGATGTAATTATTTTATTAAATTTCTTGCTACGCATTAGTCGCGCTAAGTAAACGTTAAAACTACTTAAAATTGATTTAAACATCTGCATCCGAGAGGATGTAAGAGTGAGGAATTTTGGAGCGTGTTCATAAGAATAGATAGAATGGAATGTTCTGCAAATAAACTTGGACGGAAATACAATTAATTTACTTCATTTGTGGATGTCTAATGCACATGATATGTCAAGAGACGAACAGCGTGACTTGCAGTATTTATCTTGCCAGTACTTCTGCATACTTATCAATCTTGATTGAACCATCTTAGTAAAGGTATTATTGTGTAATTTTATCTAATTTCACCTTTATGAAGACTAATTTGCGGATCTCTCCAAACTGTACATTTTTTGTCTCTTTTCGTAAGTAATATATGCTCTTAAATTGCACCAGAACTTTCCTAAATTATACTTTGTATGTGCTAGTACTTATTAGATATGCTAAGAGCTTTACCTATCGATATTGACAGAAAGTGAGACTGTTCGCGCATTATCGGACGGTAGCTGTTGCTAATTAATTTAAGTAGAAAAGAGGTAGATACTTGAAACGCCACGATGGAGCACGAGCAAAACACCGCGAGGTAAAATTGCCTTACGCTACAAGTTTTGAAAGTCTAAGACGATAAACGATAATATCATTTATTAAATTTTCTTCTTTCATAATTAAGTATAATTATGTCGACTATTAAAGTTCCAACGGGCGCAGGAAGTTAAATAGAGAAATTAAAATTTCAATGTTCCGTGACGGTTTCATACGATTGTGGAAAAGACTAATTAAAATCCAGCTTCAGTCTCATATGTCGTCCATTTTGAAAACTGACAATTAGATGCCGTTTTAAGTAAAAGTAATGAAGAACTTCACGGTTTTCCTACTTAATCACCTCGGAGCTATGGATGAGCTCGTATCTCACAACGACTTTTCGCTTATATAATTGCTTACAACACTTATTTGTATAAATCGATAGATTCTGTTTTACTGTGCTCTGTATTCCTGTATATTAATCTATGTAATTAATATATCGTTAATCGAATTTTTATATCGCAAAGTTTATTACAGATATCCATTGTCCCTTCTTATAAGGATTATTACAAACCGATAATATAAAGCATTTATGCCCAGCTGTTTAAATTTTAATATTAATGTTTCTAGTTTCATGGGAATATCGCGGTTAAAACAAGACTGCGAAATTCAGATTTCCTAAACGCAAATACATTTCGATTGTAATCCGATGGCACCGTGCAATTTGTAATAGCCGCGTAATTATCAATACGTGTTTAATCCATTAGCAAAATTTTGAATTGTTAGATATATATTCAACAAACAGTACTACGATTTATCGTGTATAATTGAGAGGAATAGCGCGGTTATAATAGCACATGTATATGAAACAAATGTAGGAATTCTTTAGATAATAAATTTGGAGCGAGGAATCACTGAAGAGGCACAATTATGAAATTATCAGTGTTAATATGTACACATACATGCATATCGAGATGCCTGGTAAAATTTCATTACTGACGATATTACGGTGAATTGATGTTACGGAAAACTACTCGCGCAAAAGATTTCTAGTTTATACGTTTTGCCCGAGAGGACGAAAGAGAAGAGCAAAGAAGGAGCGGATAACACCATAATGGAAAGTCGGACTGCACTTCCATGTCTTCTCACTTCCTCCCAGTGCGTTTCTCCTTTTCCCTATCTCTCTCTTTCTCTCTGTCCCTCTTCCTTTCCCTCTTCTCACCTACCCTCTTTCTCGCGTTTCTGTCACTCCGTCTTGTTCTCTCAACGCGGTACGTCCCCGTAACAAGATCCGACAACAATGCTCTTCTCTCGCCTTTGTTCCAAAATTCTTTGCTCGGTGTTGAGGCTTTGTGTACTCGTCATCTGTATTAATTAAAAGTTTTTGAAGGCCCCTCGTATCTGTCTTTTGAGTCTAGACAACAAGTCAACGACTGTAAAGCTTGCGACACAAGTTCGACACTTCCTCGACGTGCTATCCTAATCCTACTTTCGTCTGTAGGAGGAACTTTTTTCCTAACTCTTTTTATTATCTTTTTTCAAGTTTTATCGCGATGTTCATGTGATTCCCTTCTACTAAATTGGCTCTCAAAACAGAAATAAATGACTCTTGTTATTATCTAATTTAATCTTGATTACTGTACGCTTTTTGAAAACGTTTTTAAATTTCTAAATTTAAAACAAATAATTAATTCTAAAAGAAGAATTTTATTTTTCTATTAATACAATACAATACTACTAAAATTGTCAATAATGCAATAAATATTCTATATGCTTTTTCTGCATTTTATGACACAAAATAAGAAAAAAAAATATATATATATGTCAGTTATTAGTTATTTTTATTTGTTATTTGTCATACATTTCTTTTTCTTACTAACAGATTTTATTTTATTAGATTGAATACCACAATAAATTATTGGAAACAATTCCCTTCGTGCCATCTATCTATTCGAAGGTTCAAAGTCGGACTAACATTTCTTGTAAGATTTTTCGGAAGCTAGAAGAATTCTTGTCGATGACGTAGATTTCCCAGTACGATAGTACGAAAAGATGAATACGTTGGAAATATAGAAACGCACTTTCAATAAATATAACAAATTCTGCTTTCGGTTTTGGCCAAATGGACTTTCTATCTATTACACTGTAAAAGATAAACTATCTTTCAAAACATTTTGCAACGTAATATATTTTCCATAATAAAGAAATCCGTTTCTAATAAATTTTTCGTAATATTCGATAATATGTGATAAGCTACCATATAATGAATAATGAAGGGAATAAAATAACGATTTCTTCATCGTTTAATTACAAATGCGATAAAAGAGAACATGTAGAAACTGAAGGTATGTCAGATAAATCCAACGATGATATGCAGTTATGATATCAAAATCGCGTTACCCTTCATTTATTCTGATTCATAACGGTACGTTTCATTTTCATCGTGGAACTTCGTGGCGAGAATTTTCCCACAGTTTTTCCATTATTCCGATGCCGACAAAAAAATTCAAGTGCTGGTTTACGCTTTCACGGGGTATCATTTATTCATTTTTCCATTACAAATTTTTTGAAAAAGATGAAAACGGAAATTCTTTAAATTTACAACGTCAACAAAGTCTGTGCGAGCCCGAGTGAATTTTCCAGCGGATAAAAATTAATTCCAGATGCTTTTCAAAGAACAAATGTTGCTCCATTTTATATTACACCAATATGTTACGTAGGTTTATACAGGTATTCGGCAATCTCCAACATCGTCACTGAAATTCACGATCTCACTCGGCCTGAATGCGATTAGACACGTGGCATATCACTAATATAAATCTCAATATGTTCAAATGTCACTCGTATCCTAGCTTTATCATCGTGATACATCGTCATGTTGACATATCTTCAATTTATTGATAATGCCTCGTCATTTTTTCGCAGCGTTACTTCCACGAGGTTAAACGTGTAGGCCAAGTATAAGGGAAAAGAAGAAAAGGAGATCGTAGGTAGGATAGGGATTCCACTTCCGTGTATAGTAGGTAGCCCTCTTAACAGTGGCACGAAACGCCATTGTATAGAATTCAACTGGCCGCTTGGGTTTTCCAAGCTCTTTCCGAAAAATATCCCTGCTCGTTTTACTTCCTCTTTCGTCGCCTTTTTCCTCCGCTTTTTCCCCGCTATTCTGTCTGTCTCTCTCGCTCCCTTCGCCTCTCTTTTTTTATTTTCCTCATTCGATCTCCGCGTTCTCGACCAACATCCCTTGTCAGTCGATCCCAAGCGAGATCTCTAATGGAATTGTTCCGTCGGACGATATCACGCGCCGGTTCTGCATTTTTCATCGAACATTGACTATTCGAACTACCATGAAACTCTCCTCGACGAATCGTTACATGCGAGTTGATACAGAGAAAAAGCTCGCCGGGACTTGGCCTGGCAGCAGGTTAACGTTTCGAATATTCGCTGAATGGTAACTCGCTCGTCACGGACTCGCGTACATTGTTTTTGGCCCGCTCGCTTTCGCGGTACGTTCGTATGCAATTACTTTCAAATGCACGCACGTAAATCGAATGCCGCATGCTGATAACAGAAAAGCGCTGAATTGGGACGGACTTTTCAACAGTAAAGATCTTTAATATTCGCTTCATCGCGAAAATCGTGTCAGGATATGTCAAGAATTGACAAAAAATAATTACAATGTCAAATTGTGGGAATACAATTTTATATCCGGTGAAAACGGTGTAAACAATGTAATGTCGGAGTCACGCGACAGGGAATTTAAAGAATGTACCATAGTTATAGAAAATATCGCTAATAGGATACAATTGTCAAATGTACACACAAACACACACAAACACACACACACACACACACACACACACACACACACACACACACACACACACACACACACACACAATAATATATACGCTTTTCCAGTTATCGTTTCGCTTTTTGTTCGCTGTATGCGCCTTGTATTCTTTTCACTGCTTTATTTCATACTCTAGCTTGTAGTTCTCTGAAAATGCGAATTAACTGCACACTATAGGGAGACTGGGTAAATCGGGGGGTATTACCGGGTACCTTTTTTACGACTTAAGGGCTTTACCAGGTTTAAAAGTGGGTAAGATAGGTTACGAAAAGCGTGTTAGGTACGGTCGATATACCATGAATTAAGGCGAATGACTCTATTAAGCTTTTCTTTCGCTCTCGCAACATTAAGCATACATGGCGATATGATATCTCACACATTGTGCATATTAATCCTGCAGCTATGGTGCACGTACGCGTTTTCCATATTTCGTCCACTTTGCCGTTAATGAGGACCAATAGTTTCTATCAAAGCCAATTAAAAATTGCGTTCGACGAGCATAAAAAAAATGTTGGGGATGGGATGCATACAAACTCTCAGATGTGTCTCATTTTGCGCAATAAATAATTCGAATAAACACATTACAAAATCACCACAAGTTTTCTTTTCCAATCATTTACGCGGATCTATTTGCCTAATGTGCACGAAATGTTATATGTTTGGAGATCTGATTATTAATGACTAATGACATTATCACTATGTTTATGAACTCGAATATTATAAGAAAACATCAGTAGAAGAACCTGCTTCAGTATTGTATCTATTAATAAAAATTTTAAAGTTTATATAAAATTGTGTGTGTGAAGCTGGCGTATCATTTCGTGAAAACTCATTAATTATTGAGAGTTCTGGCTTTATTTTCAATAGTTCTATAGTTCCTGATAGTTTAAATAAATAGTTCTAGCCATTAAAGCAAAAAACGCTGTGTGAACCTGGCGTGTCACTTTGTCCTGGCGCGTTTTTTTGCTTTAATGGCCATAACTATTTATTTAAACTATCAGGAACTATAGAACTATTGAAAATAAATCCAGAACTCTCAATAATTAATGAGTTTCCACGAAATGATACGCCAGCTTCACACACACTATAAAATTGCAACTTTTTGACGATAACAATTGAACGACGCAACAATAACAATTGAACGACGATAACGGATAATTCTCGAGCCGTGCGCGACGAACGGTTTTAAGAGCTTTCTTAATTGATCGGCCAAACTGAGGAAGGAGTAAAAGGAAATCGTTAAGAAGTGCGAGCGACTAAGGAAAATTAAGGGAATATCGGAGTGGTGGACGGGATGACGATAGAAAGTTCGCGTACTACGGGAAGAGATCGTGAGCGTGGTGGGTCGAAAGGAAGGAAGGAGGATGGGCAAAAGGAGACGAGTGGAAGAGAAAAAGAGAGCTCAAGTGGCTGCAACTTCGGGGGTTTTCTAGTCGTCCAGGTAGCCGTAAAGAATTCATGAAAGGTAAATCATTTCCTTCGACCGCTCGCTCGCTCGCCTTGCGGCGGAGCGCCGGAGGTTTCCTTAATGTTGCGATATTTTACGAGAAAACTCTTTAAATCTAATATATTACCGGCAGTAATTAAATATAAGTTACACCGCGGCGAGGCTCGTGCGCTAAAGTATAGTCCGTCAGCGAGAGTGCGCGATACCGACGTTTCCCGACGGGGAATTGGACAATAATTCACCGCTCGCAGAGATGAAAACTTTTGACAGCTTCGCGAGCAAGGCAAAGGCATCACCATCGCGCCAATACTTTTATAGCGGGCGGAATTTACAGAAATGTTCGCCGACCTTGTTTCTCGTTCCTCGTCGTCTTCCACGCGTTCTCAAATAACAAGGATAATATTTCACGAGAGCGGTAACATTTCTTTACTGGCAAATTGATCGTTATCGATGGACGTTGACTGGTCGCGAAACGATCTGGTGTTCGCGGAGAATCGCGACTTTTCTCTTTTACTTTTCTCTTTTTTAACTTTGGCTATTTCCACCGTGTCGGAATTTCGAACTTGGGTGCGAAAACTTCTTTCGTTTCCCACGAAACTGCACTGACCTAGCCGCTCGCTCTACGACTATCTCGCTCCCTCCGGAAAAGCCGACACGTCGACTACGAAGTCAGGTGTGCCGCCCGCTACCTAGTTGGGATTTATGTATGTCACGACAGCCTGTTGCTCGGTAGCCAACTCATACGTATTAGGCTCGAGCCGACGACAGGTAATAGCCGGGAGCTGAGTCTAAAACATACCACACTTCCGAACGTCAAATTTTCCACATTAAATTTCACTACTCCCCTTTTAGGCGAAGTAGACATGCGGTTTCAGACCATCACGAGTTTCTACGTTAAATCATAGCTTCGCTATTCGTTATCTACTCATTCACATAAAAAATTTACACGTGAATACAACTTAAACGGTCGTTTATTACACGTTTGAATTGTGTAAATTCCGATCACTATTCGTCGATTAAAATAGCGATATTCTCTAGTCAGATTATCTGCGTCCAGAAGCCCATTCGGAACTTCGATAGCCCATATCGATACACAACGCCCATTAAGCGTTGTAATCAAATGATAATGAGGCCGACAAGAGATTGTGTAATAATCTGATATATAGTACATATCGCGCTTATATCCCCACGCGTTTATTACGTAGCATTTGAAGATTATATATAAAATATCGTTGTTTAATTAGAATTAAATTAGAAACTCGGAACAACTTTTACTTCCAAAAAGAAATTGCCATAAGATTCAACACTGACAATGAGTGTATATTCTGTATATTATCGTAAGCGTATTTCCTGTAAAAGATTACGCATATGTTGTATATATTCTTCCAAAATATACTTATTTAAATCTTAATAAATGTACTTCGCTCGTATTTCTAAATAATAGATCAGCAACATAGATAGGTCAAGTAAGACGAGCCATTATTGGTTGATAAATAAATTAATAAAACATTTATTCAAAGTTAAAAACAATCTAGAGACGTTTCGACTTAACTTAGTCGTCTTCAGTCTAATGATTAAATAACGTCGTTGAGTATACAATTAAGAAAGAAATTAAATAACTTAAAAGATTGATAATAAAGAGATTAAATAATTAAAAAGGTTGATAATCCAAACACAAATATTCTTACAACAATGCATGTTACAATCCCTAATCTACAATTTGTCACTTAATAAAAATTCGTCCCCCCCCCCCAATATTGAGGATGTCGATTCGTAAGTTTTGACCTTTCTTCATTCGATGGTGAAAAAAAGTGGAGTCCATTGTATAAAATTCATCCACCTGTCAATAAGTTATTCTCACTTGATGTCATTAAAAAAATGTCAATCTCGACTTGAGCGTTATAAGTAAAATTTATGGTTATCAATTCTCAATGTTGGAGCGTAATATATACTTATTTAAACTTCTGCATTCTCTCTCTAAGTTCTTCGTAGCAAAATGACAATAGTCATTAAAGGATTACTTATATTTCGCCTGAGATCCGAGGGGGAAAATCCGAGAGAAAATTGCTTTCGTCCTCGAGTGTCATAGGGTGCAAAATTTTTAATATCAAGACGTGATTTAAGACCCGCGGTTAATTAAATAGGATCGAACGGACTTAGGCAAAATAAACCACCCAGTCGTGAAAAACGTCCGTACCGTCTTTACATTTTCCGGCAAAAAAGTTTTCGACTGATGTAATTTGTCAAATTGAGAATCACCTGTCATTCGCCGAATAAATACCTTCTCAATTTTGTGACTATCTTTTATGAATATGCAGACGCGTGTACTCTCCAAGAACATGATGTACTAGCGATAACCAGAGAGAAGAAGCGAAAGGGTATAAGAAAGATAAATCACGAACTCAGCGGCGATCAATCTCGGGATATCTGCTATAGAAAGCCCTTCGCGTATCTAAGCCGTAACTTAAAGTCTGGAAAGGGGAATATGATGCACGGACGGTTGTCAGTCCACGAAGGTTGTGCGATCCTTTTTTGATTGCAAGTCGACCGTCGTGTCGCTCTTAATACAGTAGACGAAAACGATAACACAGTCTCGACGATCCTTTTGTAAAGCAGTTTCCGCAAAATTCCCCTGTTACGCGTTATTCGCCCTTCCTTCCTTCTTGCGTACACGTGCCATTGTGTATCGTCGCGCTTTCAGAGAACGCGCGTCCGTAAGCGGAGGTAATTTCCGAAATTCGAAGTCGATGCTAGACAAGATGTAGAGTGCTTTCAAAGTAAGAAAGACGTAGCGCAATACTCGGCTATGAGCGGTCTTTACGGGACTTAAGAAAAGGGCCTGTTTCTGCTTCTCCTTGGGTCGGCTTTGCGAAAACCGTATCTCCCTTGATTTTCTCCAGAATATCAAGATGGATCAAGGCATAGTCCAAAGTTGCGCTGTCGTGGCATTAATTCGGCAGGTCGTGGAACTACTCCGTGAGTGCTATCTAAACATGCTAATCCCTACGTGGCCACTGGAAGCGCACCCGAGTAAGAGGAGCGTCCATCCTCGTTCTCTGTGGCTCGCCCTTAGTATCCGTTTCGGGAACCGCAAAGCCCGCCAGGCCGTCGAAACTTCCCCGCAGGACATATAAATGGCCGCCTTGGGGACAGCGCTCGACGTGAAAGGAGGGACGGTATCGGCCGACCGTTTCGCAAGGAACTCTCCGCATGAACGTCGAAGGTGACCCCGGACCAAATTTACTGAGAGGATCGAAGATAGTGCGCCCTGCCGCACGAAGAGAGATCATGGGTGATCCAGCCGTCGTTTTTCTTCCTTTTACCTTTTTTTTTCCTCCGCGAATCTCGAAAACGCTCACACACGCACGGCACGCGACGAAAGCGATATCGGCGCGGTTCACGGTAACGCCTTTCATAGCGGGATGTTTCATCCTTACCGAATCGGTTACTTATGGTTAGTGATGCTTTAAATTCGACGGTGCGCGAGATGGAAGCGTGGTTGTAAAACGGCACGCACCTACATAATGTATCCCTTCTCGCACAGAACTTATGAACTTTATATTGTAACGTTGCCTGGACCTTTTCCGTAAGGCAAACATCAAGTCCCCGAGTGTCGCCCGTTATTTATGTAAAAGATGAAACACGATAACATCGTAAAAACGCGTATGTTCGCGATCATATACATCTGAGGCCTTGCTGAATTTCCTGAAAGAGTTCTTACAAGAATAGTGTTTTCTTTCGTCGCATAAGAACTGGTCTAATAAAAAAAATTAATATTTAGTGAAACTGTTGAAAGTTCCTGCAATCAATACACGGAGAAAATTTTATATTAAAAATTACTATGTATAGCAGTAGCCGTGGACTATTGCTGGAATTATAAAAATTTTTACTATGTAAAACAATGAAAAACATAGTAAAATTTTTTAGAATTTCAGCAATAGTCCATGGTTATACTGCCATACATAGTAATTCTTAATATAAAATTTTCTCCGTGTAGTCAATAGATCGATCCAATATTTTTCTTCTTGTTTTGCGACGAAAGGAGATGTATTTAAAGGCTTCCGTAAAAAGTTATGAGCACGCCAGATCTAATACACAGTAAGTTTCGTGCGCTTACGTCAAAGACTTGCGCAATTATCGAAAGAGCCCGATACAGGTATCCCTTACGACAAAGTTACGTTCAGAGTCTTCGATCGTAAGTCGAATAAATGTTAAATCCGTTAAACTATGTATATATCGTTTAAACTGACATATTATTGGTATATCATTTTATATAAATAAAACATTATTTATGTAAAATAATTATTTTATAATTAAAAACGGATTATAAACTTTTACTTGAAAAATTACAAAACAAAACTGTTTTGTAATTTTAAAAATATAATTCTTAATATAATATTTGTTATTATAAAATTAATATTCAATTTAAACACAGATTAACATTTCATCAAGTGATTAAAAAACAATATTATTTGTTCTTAAAAATATAAGTTTTAATATAATATTTTGTGTTATAAACAAAATTGTACTATCGATTGATTGCATTATCGGCCATTGACGTCACACTGGTGATCGATCATAAGTCCGAAAATTCGTAAGTTGAAGTAGTCATAAGTAGAGAGATACCTATATATCTATTTACTTTGCTTGTTGTTATCAGACTTCTTTCGTACTGGCTCGCCATATAAAGCTATACAAATCATTTATCACTGTTAAATTATTTTTAAAAAATAATGATAATAAAGACTCGCGGATATAAAATCAGATATGATCAAAAAGAAAACCAATGTGAGCCAGACGCCATATGTTGGGGCGAAAAAATCGTTTATTAAAAAACCAATGTACAATTGTACAAACACGCGACGCAAACGTTTCGACTCCGATTTGAGTCCTCCTCAGTGCATACAAAAAACAATGATGTTAATGAAATGGAACATGATATGAGATTCGCGTCAGTCTCCACCAGAACAAATTACTAAAATAATTTTTTGAAGAAATTTAGAAAAAGGAGGGAATCGAAAATATAGTTAATTTAAAGTGAAACCAAAAACTAATAACAACAAAACGTACACATGAATGGAGAGAGACGCGAATGTCGTGTCACGACTAAAGTGAAAATGAGAGTGATCTCATCAAAATTATTTAAAGAGCAATGCGTCAGTACATTTATAACACTAAATTTTATTTGAAAGGAAATGCGATTTTATTGGAAAAAGATATTGTGCGCGGTAATTGTTTGTGTGATAGACTAATATGTCTAAATTAATTTTTTTCTGTATAGCAAATCGGACACTTGTTACTGAGTGGGTAAATTTCACGTCCGCGAATAAAATCGCCATGATAGGTGCATATATGTCATAACACGTATAACACTGTACAATATTTCCTACTTTTACAGTTTTTCGCATATACATTTCGCTCAATAATGTCGTCCATTGAAACAACCTGGTAACGCATTTGCTGTTTCGTCGCCGCCGCGTTGCACGAGTAAAAAAAAAACCGAGTTTCGCGTGTAGACCGAATACAATCGACATTGCCAGCGCAACGATGTACCGCCATGTTTGCATGTGGGCAGACATATATATTGCATATAACCCGCGTGACCGACAGTCACGTTCCTGTATTCGATACCGAAAACAAAATACGGCGAGTTGTGTCCGAGAAACAGTCCCGCATTGTCATATGCTAAAAATAATATTTTTCGATAAATATTCGCGAAATACCCGGTTTTCTATAGGCTCGTATACATGAGTAAAAAAAATACAAAGGAAAAAAATAAGCGCGAGAAGATTACCGTGCTGCGCGCGCGTATATTGAAGTACACATGAAACTGAGAGGAGTAACGCAAACTAGTTTATATCATTAGTGGGATTGCAAAACGGGAAATGTTCAAAAGCGTGTTTCGCTTTGCGACATGCACGACGGTAATACCATACGTTAATCCAACTGAATGAAAGACGACGAAGACGAGCAACAGGAAGCAGGAGTCCACTTGGCGCGCCCCGTATACACACGATATAATATGCCGTGTATGCGCCGCACAAGTCAGTCGGGAATCCGCTGGCCGGCCGTATAATTTTGTTTGTTTATGGTCGGCGCGATGCTCGATTTTTCACCCCTAATGGACGCGCTTCAACTGACAAATGACCGCCGGCCGATCCTTTTTTCCGGACTGTCGTCCGGAGTAAGAGCGTCCACGGCGTCGGCTTATGCCGCTTATTTAATGTCCGTTCTCGTAAATTTAGAGGTAGCGGCTGTCTACCGTGCGTCTACGATGTGTGTATGAAATATAGAAGATAGTCTGGTCGCAGCGCGAAGCAAACTCGGTGATTTCGAGTAAACTTGGGCTCTGCGTCGCATATTTTTCTACGCCGTATCCACAATGTTTGCATTGCATGGTGTAGGATATAAAAAATATTTTTTCCAGCGCAAGATTTAGTTGTAAAGAGAAAAAGAAAACATTGTAAAAAAAAGGATAATAATTAAAAATATCAAACAAAAAATAACGATTATTACAATTTATAGAATTGCACAAATAAAAGTATTTAACTGTGCAAAACAAAATTATTTCATTAGTAAAAATCACGTTTTCCGTAACAGAAACAACGTGAACCCTTTGCTGTGAAGTGTGTCACGTGTACTCTGCGATATCACCGGCCGGTTAAAATTCTAAAAGAAGACACGGGGCGCGAAGCGTATTTATAGAGTAATTAAAACGGTGCGGGTACAAACTTGGCTCTCGGGGAATGTATCGAGAATAAAAAAAGAAATGGGGACGAGAGCAGAATGGAGCGCGGGTGGCGCGGCGCGCGAGACAGGGTGAAGAACCCGCGGAAGTTTAATTTCGAGGCAGTATCGGCCGGCAGTGCCGTATACCACCGGGGCGGTGTTTAAGCTGCGTCGTTGCATCCAACACTAAATCATAAGATATTAGAGAGTGTTCCGGACCCTCCCCGCGCGCCTCCGGTCCGCCCCTCTCACGCGAATCCTTTTGCACCTCCGTGGCCCGGGCACGGGGTAGAACCAATTTTTCTCTCGGCTGTCGCGCCAAGTTATGAAGAAATGAAGCTACCCTGTACCCTGTCTGCCACCTGCTTCTTTCGTTTCTCTTCTTCCCTACCTTTCGCCTTTGCTCCACGGATACGTCGAGGGTCTTCCGTTTTTGTCACGTTCGCGCGACCGACCGGGTGTTTACCTCCCCCTCGGCCGAGGAAACGCGTCCGTTTCCATCTCGTAACACTCGTGTTCCCCGTCGACATCCATCTCGGTGGAATCCAATAAAATCAGACGAAAGCTAATGCTCGATGTTACCGACCTTACCGCTTTTCTCGCGCGACGTCAGCGGGAAAATGTCGGTGGCGTCGCAGAGAAAATTGCCCCCGAAGAAAGAGACGCGAATTGTCATAGCAGACGGCGCCGATAGCCGTTCGATAGTTGGCGTCGAGTCGATTTAAATTTGATTCCTATTTCTCTAAAGGGCGGCTTGCCTCTTAACGAGATAGAGGGAGGTTGCTGCTCCAGGGAGAGGTGTGACCTGCTTGGGGGCTGCTCGGAGGAAATGTATAAGGAACAGATGAATGTAGTGATTACGCGTACGGGAGGCACTTAAATGGAACGGAGATAAAAATAATGGAGCTCTTTCGATCATGGGGAGCGCGATAAGCGAGGGTGGAATCGAGGTGGCGGAATGACAAAAAAGAGACTTGGCCCCGTGTTCCCAGGCTCGACGCCTCTATATTCTCCGCAGTGATTTCTATTATGACACACGGCAACAATCATTGCCATCGGAAATACAACGCCCGTCGATCTGCGAATAAAGATACGAAAATATTAGTAGAATGTATCGCGAATCTCGCGTCTCGGTCGTAACGTGCTTGATCGTCGAATAGCATTCACTAACGGCTCGAGTAAGCGATACTAAAATATTGCCTGACGTTTCGGGAGACGTCGGAGGATGGGTACATACGGTGTGCGTACGTACGATGCTAAAACTCGAAGCTCGAGAGACGTAAAGCGCCGGTACGCGCGAGGGAGGCGTTGGGCGTTTCGTCGTCTCGCAGTCTCGCCCATTGTGCCGGCGCTATTAAATTAAACGCGGAAGAAACTACTTAATGCGCGTTCCATATGCAGATTCACGTCTCTGTCCCGGCTTCCACGCGGTCTCATACCCGCGAGATAATATGGCCTCTTTGTATCCATTTTATGACGCCCGTCGCCGTAAAGTCTTGGCAGCCACGGAACCTCAGGGTCGGAAAGTTACACCGGCTGCCTTCCCGTTCTTCCGGCGCAGCGCCGTCGATGCTTGAATAGATACATCCCCGGCCTCCCGTTTTAATCGATTACCCAGCCGGAGGATACTTAATTCGAGCGGTATTTCTGTTTGCCGAAGGGATACGAGCGACGGCGACGTCGAAAGCATCGCCTGGTTAAGCCGTGGAGTCCGCAGAACGATGGACGTGAGGGTGGGGTCGCGGGTAATCGGGGGTTTTGTTTGCACGGAAAAGTACACATCGACACTGTGATCCGATAAAATCCTAATTAAATCGATTAGGAGAGCGCCGCGGCGGGGGTGTACAAAGAGGATGCTCTGACCGCTACTGGTAAACCGTCGACCGGAGATAATGCTATTGGAAACTTGCGTAACTGCGGCAGGACAGGCAGGTATACGGGAGAAGCAAGGAGGAAAAGGTCGCGATAATATCGCAGACTTCGGATGTACGGGGCTGAAGGATTCCATTACTGCCGATCGCGGGAGACTATTCGGATTAAATGGCAGGTCCATGCGCCTGCCCGCGCGAATGTTTCCGTAAATTTCGCCGAGTATCCGTTACCTCTGAGGTAACTCGCCGCAATAAGCGGCGCGGAACAAATAACGCGAATTCCCACTTCACTCGATTACTGTGATATAAATTACGTCTTGCGACCTATTCATTCTGTCCTCTACTTATACTTCAACCAACGCAAATATTAAAAAAGTTTTAATTATGACTCTAATGAATTTGATTAATTAATGTAAAAATAACATTTGGTTTCTATCCGCGTTTTAATATCAAATTAAAAGGTATATTTTCGTATAATTAAATAATAAATAATTGTCATATTTTCAATCTGCCACGTGGTAAATTCTATAATTTGAATTTGACCATGTTATTCTTCATATTAAGATGTGAATTTATTAAATTCGTACAAAGATTTTATGAAAATATATAAAAATAGAAATAAGAATTATAATCAAGCAAATGAATTGTTAATATATGTAGGTAGATCAAATGAGGCAACGCATACGTAATGCCAAAGTAGAAAAACACTCGCGTTCTTTTAGTTTTAATTTTGAACACGAAAAAAGTTTCTACTCTTTCCTCTTTGCCCGAAATCACACGGCGAAAAATTCGGGAGCGCGATATCACGGCAAGGAAGGGTGAAAAAGGGCGAAAGAGGACGCGGTGGAACGTGCAAGCAGAAGGGAGTAGACCAGTGTTTATCGTGCGATTGCCGGAGGCGGCTATTTTGGCGCTGCACTGTCACCGCGCTGCGCTGCACCGGAAATAAAAGGAAAACGTACTTCCGCCACCGTTTCTACTACCGTCGCGGAAAAGGCGAAATGTCGCGGAGCCATTATCCCTGTCGCCCACCGTCGGATTCTATTCACCGCCTCCAGTGCACTCTTTATACCCGTAAACGAATAAACCGGATGCAGTATCGAATTGCGTTTTACGAGTGATCTCTCTCCGCAACTTTACCGCGCTCCCAGCAAAATGACGATTCGCCGCCATTCGCTCGGTGCAGTATTATTTTTAGTCAACCGGGGAAACTGCCATGTGAATTATCTTACCGATTAAATTTCCCAGTTATTACTTTCAAACTGCAGAAAATATTCAGTTTTTTTCTTGGACATTCACTTTTAATTTACTTTCAAATTTACTTCATTTATGCGAGATTCAATCATCCACTGAATTGTTTTAGTTCAACAGAATCAGTTACATGAATATTTGAATATTTACTTGGAATATTTAATCCATTACTTGCTTCTGACATTATAAATTGTATTATAAAATAATTTCTTCATTTATTCAATCATGTCGTAACTTATTGTATTTTAGAAATATCTCATGGATTTAGCAAACTGAAAATCGATATCTGGGTCACAAAGCTCAACTCTCCTCGAAATGTGCTATTAAATATCTGTTTGCGCTTACATTAAATCGTGTAACAGAACCAAGTATTAGAAGTTACAATTTGAATACTGAAAAAGTAGTTATATGCTCTCTTAAGGTCAATCAATGAAAATATCGCTGATTGAATTAGTAAAACAGTACGTCACCGACAATCAGTGAATATTTACTGCTATTTAGTAAAAATACTCCCACCTTGGTTCTCTGTCTTACATTTGACTGATTTTAGCCAGTGGAAGTAATATTTCACTGCAAAATCAGTAGACCGCGAGCCAATAAGAGCCCAGTTTGTTTCTGGGCGACGCTTTTCTTTTGTTTACGGCGCCCGCGACTGCGCCGCAGCTAGTGATACCAGTTTCAACACGTTTCTTGCTGCTAGAGTGAGCAGTGTTGGGTATCATTATCAGTGAAAATATCAATAATAAATATTAAATAAGATATAAAATATTAAATATTAAATAAGAAGGAAATATATATAAATATATATAAGGTGGTAGATGTTTAAGAGCAAACAGCAAGATCATAACGGAATCACGCGGTGGTCGATTGTGTTATTAGAAGTGATTACGTATCATATTTCTTCAACCACCTCGTTCGCAAATTCATCCGCAACGATTGATGGCATTTGGTAAGTTCAACAACGCTCGTATGCGGCTATAAATTAGTGTGATATATTTCATTATCGTGACTTTTCCGCTATTCTTGTAGTGATTTGTGTACTACGTAGTAGTCGCTGACACGTAAACTTTTCTTTCTATTTTTAATATTTATTCTCAATTTTATTATATTTCAGACTGAAATGGATAAAATAAAAAATTTGTCTATTGAAGCATTAGAAGCAAAAATCGAGCAAATGCAAATGTATCATATCAGCAACTGAGACTATTAATTCATATTCACTGTTGTAGTAGTTAAGATCTACTGATCTAAGTAGTATATATCACTGATTTTACTGTGCATAACAACTGTTTTCAATAGTCAGATATCACTGATGGAAATAGTGGTTGCAATGAACTGATTCTATCAGCAGTATTTTACTGATTTGCAGTGCTATACTTATAATTATGATCATCAGTGACTATTCACTGCTTTTCAATTATAATACACTGATTGACTTTAAGAGAGTGAAACTACTTAAAAATTGCATCGTGCATTAAAACCGTCTCATTAGACCAGTAGACATAACACTTTCATATTGACGTGTATTAAGAAACAATTAATGATCCTGAATCAAGACAAAAGCTTTCATAATTTACGTTCAGAAAGAAGACAACAAGGGATCCTCAAGAAGACAGATATATTAAATTTTATGCGCCAACGCGATGCCGTATGCGAACTTACCGATACGTTGCCCTTGCAAATGGTCACGAATTATGACTGCTACGATGATGTGTCATACGAAATGGCTACTTTCCTGCGACGTACAATGTTTAACAGTTGATAACGATACTGCCGCAGGCTGCGTGCGCGCTATTGCGCCATTTAAAAATGCGATGGAAGCGACTTTTTCGTGGTAATGCCGAGCGTACGATATGTGCGAGAGACCGACAACGTTACCGCTGAATTCAAATCAGTATCTCGGTGGCAGAAAATTGAATTAATACACTAGGCTATCGGCCTGTACGCCTCGCCCTTACTTAGCATACGAGACGTAACCGGCTTTAAATATGGCGCTACTTAATTATGCACCGTGTAATAAACTGCACGCGCCGCGCTCGCGGCTGTAACGAGCCGCTCGTAAAAATGAGCAGTGAGATACAAGTCTTCCTCCGCGTGTCAAGCGTTAATGGTGTCTCAAATTAGACGCGATGTAAATGTTTCGCATAGATCATCGTTGTTATGAATTCTTTCACGCAAGATGAATAAAAATCTTCAATAAATCAATGCGATAAACATTATTGTATTTAAAAAACGTGACGCATTAAATATTCGATATATCTTAAAAAATAAAATATCTTTTACAGTGACACTTGTATATGTAGACTATGTAAATGAATAATACTCATCGAAATAATTCGATCAATAGACAATTAACGTTTAATTTAAATTTTTTAAAATGAGAAAATATTTTATTTATAATGTCAGGCGCTCTCTAAGTAATGTAAATGGCTTGAATAACTCACGTGTCTAATCAATATGTACGAAAATGTACATTAATAAAATGCATAATATCTCGGCCAGAAGAAACGAAGTTATCCAAATTTGCACTGCGGCGTAAAAAGCGCCAACAATGTTAGTACAAAAGGATCGCGACGTCCGCCAGCCATTTTATTCGCTCGGACCATGAGAGAACGAGAGACAGAAACTCCGGCTGAGATCTCTGTGTGAAATTACTGACTGGGCGATGTCGAGATTTCTACTTGCGAAGGAAATATATCTAGACTGGCAGACGAGCCGCTTAAATTTTTTAAATACAGCTTCTCGCCTCGTTGCTCCGATCCTTTCTTGCCTGGCATTCCCAGGGGTCGCTTCCACCCGGAGAATCCGCCCTGTAAAAAGTTTATCGTTTCGCCCAATGTATAGAAGGGAAGGGGCAGAAGGAGGGAGTAAACAACAG
The DNA here is from genome assembly GCA_003063835.1 of Aphaenogaster floridana. Classification (NCBI taxonomy): domain Eukaryota; kingdom Metazoa; phylum Arthropoda; class Insecta; order Hymenoptera; family Formicidae; genus Aphaenogaster; species Aphaenogaster floridana. Next base: position 259,913 of record NJRP01000056.1, read on the forward strand.
GTTAATTTGATGTTCGAGTACAGCGAAGCATGCCAGAAAATCATTGCATTCAGCTGAAATGCCAGGCAAAAGAAAAGATTAGAGAACGTGGTGCTTCAATAAAATAATTCGATATGACAATACTAATTGATTTAACAAAATAATTTGACATCGCGTCAATCACATAGAAATTTATATTTAACGCTTGTTATGTCCCCATTTTACGAATCTGCATTTGGATTTCTTTTATAGATTTATAAAGCACCTTAAATGTCACATATTAAATGGATACTCTTCAATTATTGAAAATTTCGTGTATCAGACAACCAGACATCAATTAGGAATTATAAGGCTTGCATGTATATTCCGAATGATGTAACCCTCGTAATTATCGAGAAGGATGGCATAAATTGATGAATCCAATTATTGAAAGCACCGCTGAGTAATGCGATAATTAAAATCCCAGGGATTTCATACGTTAGACCGTACGCGGATATTTTGAGGCTAGTTTAATATTCGATCTTATCGACCGCGAGTATTCCAGGAGGTCGCCGCAGCGACCCGTAGTGACCTCCTTCGTAAAATCCTCTCCTGGCCCTCTCCCAATCCATGACCCACCCTCCTTTTCATCCCGTCTCGGTCGTTTCTCCTCTTTCTACTCGTGAAAACGAATATAAATACACAGAGTGTACATGCAGCGCGTACGTGCACATGGATGTACCGGTCACGGCGAAAACTTCGCGGGTAGAAGAGACAGAAACGAGAAGGAAGAAGCGGTCTCGAAGGACTCGACAATGTGACATCCTAGGAAGAGCAGCTTTCCCGCTGCCCACCGTCTTCCAATATGAAGTAGACGGTGGAGGTTAGAGAAGATGCGAGATTGAAGGTACTGCGGGAGTCGTCGTCGGGAGAGACGAGCGAGAAAAGGAGAGAGAGAGAGAGAGAGACGACCGTCCGCGAGACGCTAGGGGTAACGAAGATCGCCAGATAAAAGCATCATGACTTAGTGATGAACTCACCTTTTGCCAATCCTCGCGCGCCCACAGCTCGGTTTCCGAGAGCAGACTGGAGAATCTTACCTTCCCTCTGTGTTCCATCTGCAGGAAATCTAATTCGTACTACCGCGTTGTAACGCTCTTCAAAGAAGAGTTCGTCAGCGAGCTAAAGACGTTTCAGCAAGTGGACGCGATCGTCGGACAAAGTGGGAAACCCTTTATCTAATCTCAATCCGCAAAAATGTGCGCAATCTTATTGATAAAATACAACTGTTTAACAGATATAAAAATAAATATTTTTCGAAATGGGGAATATGTCAAAATTGACTGTGCGCTAGACAGAAAGAACAAGGGCTAGCCAGGCGCGTCGGAGGCGAGGAAGGTTTATTGAGAAAAGCGAAAAGCTGGTCTTAGCGAAAAGAGATACAGCGACGTGAGGTTTTTGGGGAACGAGTCGAAATTGACTTCGCGTACGTTCACGGAATATTCGAGTTCATCTCGCTATTAACGTATCACGCGCGAACGTGGGAACGTGGACGCGTTTGCAAGAAATACCGCTTATAATTATTGGGCGTCGCGCGCCAGTCTGCCGCCGCGCCGCGCCGTGCCGATAATAAAACGTTTAATTAACCGTTCAGTATGGATTTGACGAAATTTATGATATATAACTTTCGCAGCATAAAACAAAGGGTGCTCTCCCCCTCCCTCTCACCCTCCCGAGCTGCATACGTGACGTTAATAACGAACCCATGGCGATTCTCGTCACGGACTCCGAACCTCGCCGTATGGAATAAACGTGCGAAGACCCGCGTGAGTGCGTGTCACATTTTCGACGTGTGCCGTCCGTGTACGTGAACGTATACGCCCGTAACACGTAACTCCGTTTATGAAGGAGATAGAGGAGGCTAATAAAGGTCGCAGCGGGGTGCCTAATAAACTGTTGCGGCTTACAACGTATCCAACGTCATGGTGTCGTCCATACAACGATCGAACGTTACGTTGAAACTTCCAGACTTTCCTAGGTGCGCTTGTGTATTTCGCTTGTGTATATCGCCTCCAATATCGGCTGATATTATCCAATAAACGGTTCAAAGAGTCGCGTAATAACAACATAATAAATAATCAATCTGATTACGGCATTCGTAGAATGCCAGAGCTGCGCTGTCAAAACTAATAATGAGGAATTTCTGAGTGCAGATATAATAATGCATCACCGACGAACGGCATACAATTAATAAATTATTAGAATACAATAATAAATCTGAGTATTATCGATAAATTGTGAATAAATAACAAACATACAAAACCGTATGGTATGCAATAATTGCAGCTGTAAATCTATACATTCTTTCGTGTAGAAATAATTCGGTCAAGAGTCGCGCAAGTTATATCAATATAGGGCGAAAGTTCACGAGATACTTCAAAATAGCGAGAATTCATTTAATTAATTACGTGCTCCTTTTGTCAAATCGTAAAAAAATAGCAAATCAAAGAAAGAGAGGTGCATTTAAAGATAAACCAGAGATGATCAAACGGTCGATCGCGGACATTCGGGCGGTCAATTGTGTGACAACGTGAAATTCATAATACAACAATTATAATTGCAATATAACTATAATTAATTTAATTGTTGCTGTTTTATGCCCAATCGCAACACAAACACACAAAATAAAATAAACATTCTTATTTCACTTAACCTAGATCGCTGCGACAGGGAACAGTAGATCGCGATGGGGTGAGGAAGCTAAAAGTAGATCTTGATGCTTGTAAGTTTAGCCACCTCTCTGAGATAAACTGTCGCGAATAAATATCATCAAGATATAAAAGAAGTATTTCAAAGAAATCAGCGCGGAAATCTGCCTGAGAGCACGAGAGGAATTCTGTGAAAGATAATAAATTGTGAATCTCGCGGCGGAAGTAATTCGATACCGCAGAAGTCCGGTCAACTCAAATTGCAGGATCAATCCGAGGAAATTACGGCAAAATGACGAAAAAAGCATTTTTTGCGATACCGTGAGAGCAGAAGCTAAAACATGGAGGATAGAATGCGGACGGATGGGAGACGATCTTCGGTACGAAATACGAAACTTCGTATAGCGAAACGACTTCGTTTTCGAAAACCCTGCGGTGCACGTTCGAGAAATAGGAGAGATCCCATTGTCCGAAGAAACTCCGCACGGCATACGCGCACCCGCGCGGAAAAGCGAACGTCCACGCCACGTTGATTCTATCAGGCTATCGATTCGGCGGTTCGTCCATAAATTACACAGCGCTGCGTTCGAGAAACGTCGAAGCGTCGGGGTAGGAAAAGAGTGCGATAACGTGGATAGGGTGCAAGAAAAAAAAAGATTGCGTCGTTCGAATGAGAAACTGTAACATTTGCTGTCCCGGCCCTGGAACCAAAGTTGCGTGTAGTTGCGTGCCTGATTACACCGTCATAATATGGTCTCGTCACTGACGGCAAGATATTCAGTTGAATATGTAGTCGAGGGTGTTGGTGCACACATCCTCGTTGTCGTCGTCCTCATTGGTATATTGCGGTATTCCGGTAGCTGTATGCGCGAGGTGTTTATATCTAACTGGCGGCGGCACGTGTTTACATTTAATCATGTTTTACGACGAACGCGAGAATCCATTGAGTTCCAGGATAAACGGTAGGAACGTGCCGACGTAGGAGAAGCCTACTTCCATGAACGAATGTCTCCCTCCGAGCTATGAAAATTCTCTTTCCCTATCCGGGGATGCGATCACTCCTCTCGCGTGTATAAGCACGTCGTCGAAATTTTCCGAAGCCGCAGCGCAACGCCCGATAATGAGGCATGTCATACGTAAATAACACGGTAACGCCGCGCCATGAGAGACTAACCGGATGCACAGGCACACACATATACACACGTACACACACGCATGGAAGATTGTTACACATACATAGACGAGTGAGTGTTCTGAGAACATTCGGTCGCGTCGCTCTCGCCCTACGTCCTTCCGCCCTACGATAGTGCTACGTGGCGCAAACCCCTCTTGTTCATGTTATCTGACGGTGCATCGTGCGGGTTAGCAAATGTCTCCAGACGTGACAGCACGTAGGTAGTCTCCCGAGCGAAGCATCAAATTCAATGGCAGGATGCTTCGCATTCGCCTGTTAGGAACGGTTAACGAGACTTAGCTCTCAGTGTTGATAACAACCTTGTGTTTACCAACCGTACGTAACAATGCAACGTCAAGTGCCCGTGAATATACGGGGAGGACGATGGCGATGAGGTCTCGCGGACAGATACTGTATCTGTGCGAGCTGACGAATTCATTAACGAGATGTCTTTGGAGAAACCATCTATATTGAATTAAAGGGGATGATTAAGATGCGAGAGCATACTTCGCTCTCCTGTGCGAATGCGCGTGATATACCAAGCATAACGGGATTCTTCGTTAAACTATTCAATCCTAGTGTTCGTAATTTACATAAATTTTTATAGATGTTACAAAACTCTCCATTGGCTGTTGCGCCTTAAAGAAATATCGAGTTTACTGATTTCCGTCCGTTCGACGCTTTTGCTGCATCATTTGCATTCCGAGAGAGTGAGACCACCCTCTTCAGAATGCAAATCATGATTGCCATTGATTCGTTTGCATATGCGGAAATATGTGCGCGAGAGCGTGCACGCACGGGACACACGCAGCCTCGTAAAATCTTAGGGCAATCACTTTCCGCACTACGCACTACGACGGCTACCGTTTATGATATTCGTCACGCGAGGTTAATGCCAAGTACGTGGCGATTCAACCGAGCAATGCGGATGTATATGCGTTTATACCCGTAAACCGGCTAATGTTGTACACCTATGTAAACTGCACCGCTTGTACCGTCTGCAAGACAAATATTCACGTAGCTTTGACTTGGGTATCTCTGGTATTTTCCCGACCGTACATCGAGGGTGCTAATTTTATACGCAGTTCGGTAAATTTATAGGGATCTCTCTGTGCGGTTCTGCGGACCCTTCCGCTGAGAGCCGGCGGCGGTTACATTCTTTACTGAATTTCTAGAATAGAATAATTACACTAGAGGAGACTATACTCAAAAAACCGAGTGCCCTAAGTATACTCGTTATTATTCCCCGGTACGAACAAAACGGCTGCCTCGTTCTTCCGTACATCGCGGTTAACTTCGCGGAGGATTTAATCCGCGGTATACCTACATACGTGCACGCTGATTTGGTTGATCCCGTGCCGTCAGTCATGTTAAATCCTACCTAGACTTTGCGAGGCAGCGAAAGCGGAAAACGTAGGGTGGGATATGGCGGAGAATGGGGATGGAGGAACGAGCGGCGCGGGAAAGGGCGCAACGGCGCGGAACGGCGAGAAGAAGAGAGATAGCGGAGCGGCTACGTCTCGGCTGTTTAATAAACCTGCCTTGTGAAAATATAAATTTTAATTAAGCTCCTAAGACGAATGTACCTCGCGGTAGCGCGCGTGCGGCAGTCCGGAGATGCTCGTTCAGACTCGAGACCGTGATTCCGGCATTTCGGAGCGCGGGTCACGCAACATCAGGCCGGTATGCACATGGAAATGGTTCCCGTGTCAAAGGGACAGGAAGAAAAATCCCCGGAATAGCATGGCGTGGATGTGACTATAAAAATAGAACAAAACTATTTTTATGGTGATTGAAATAACTGTAGGTCTCTGTCGTGTCGCCGACTCGATGGTATCGAGGAATAACCTTCGCGGTTATGCGCACGAACAACGGCCGCGAGGAGTGGGAAAGGACGAGGAATTTGCAAGACGAAGAGGAGGCGGCGTGTAAGGAGTACGGGAAGATAGCGGGCGACCCTGGAGGGTCGGGGGAATACCTCTGAAATAGATATTCTTTCTCCGCTCACATCCTCGCCGGAACGGTCGAGCGCGGGGATCAGGTTAAATCTATTGTATAAAAACCTAAACTCCTTCGTGAGTTTCAGCGTCGGGCCCGAAGAAGAGGCTCTCCCTCTCTCTCTTTCTTTCTCACTCATTCTTCTGTCTTCCTCTTGGCACCTCCTCGCGCACCATGCTCACCTTTTATCGACCCTGTCAGCGCGAATATTAGTTTCATTTGCAAGACTCACGACCTTTACCGCTCGACTCGCGCTCCATTTTTCTTTTCCTCGCTTCTTTCCTTCCATACATAAGTAATGACAGACTGAGATCTCGGAAAGTCCCAGTGTTACGCGCACATTGGTAACTAGGTCAGATCTCTTATCCCGAAGAGTTTTAACTAACGGCGGAAATGGCGCTAATGGCGGACGTACCCACCCGTACATATCGCGGAAATCGTCCTCTCCCCCGTAGATTTTCCACGTAGCGGCATCATCACCACCACCACCGTCGGATATATGAAACGCGAGCTCGAAGAATAGCGGAGTAGCTGCCGGCTCGTTTGGCCGAGCCGCTGTTTAAACGGTTACCGCTAGATAATCGTTTAACCCCGCCAAATCCTATTGCGCTTAAATGCAGTTGGCGCGTTCGCGTTCACGAACTTGTACTACCCTCGCTTCTGTCGGGCATCAAGCACGGAGAGGAAGAGGGAAAAAGAGATAGAGATGGAGAACGCGAGAGAGAACGGATCGAACTCGCGCGCACGGCGCGGCTCGTTCGGGTCGGAAGGTACGGGAGAGTTTATTGAAGTATCGCTAATCCTACGGGGATGATCCGCTAGGGTAGCTTGGCAGCTGGGCTCTGGCACATCCTAAAGCGCAAACTGATGGCACACCGTGTGACGCCATGATTTACTCGGTCGAGTCTCGAACCCACAATCTGTAAGGCTTAGCAAGTCCGCGTGCGCCGCCGTTATAACTATCGCCGTCGGGCTCCGTCGAGCCCGCGATATTAAAACCCATCCGTTTCCCTCGGGCTTCGCTTCCGTCGCTTCCTCCTATTACGGTTTTCTTTTTTCCCCCTCCTCTTGCCCCTCTTCTTTTTTTTCTTTCTCGTCGAATTGCGTTGAATTCTAGATGGGACAGGTATGAGCCGAACTCGATACCGCCTCCTTCCGTCTCGAAATTTCATGAATCTTCCCCCTCCCCCCCCACAATAGATCCGACGAATTTTCGTGCTAGCGTTTCGAGATATTTCTTTTTGCGATATTTTTTTTGTACTTCGAAATTTTTCATCCTCTCAAAACGGTGACACCGGTAGTCGACGAGATGGATACATCCGATCGGTGATGATCGACATCAATGTTCGCGATAAAATGGCATATATATATTTATACATTTTATATATATATATATATATATAATCGAAGTTTACTTCTTCTTTTTTGTGTCTCTCTCTCTCTCTCTCTCTCTCAGAGAGACACAAAAAGAAAGAGTAAACTTCGATTTTCGCGATCCAAACCTATGCGTAAAAAAATAGCGACTACTCTGAGGGAGATCAGGCTGTTCCATTCGGAATGAGATCTCTTCATGGGTTAAGGGTAGTTCCCGCCGCGCTCGTTGAAGCCACGCTCGTCTCCGCGGCTCTCTACGTGTTGCCCCGCAATTCCTAACGCCGCTCACGTATTTTGGTGATGACGTCACGCGTGAAGAGAGCAAAATATAAAGCCGCACGAGGACCCTACGGTACCGAGCCAGGTGTATTTGCGAGAAGGGGGAGAGGGCGGGTGGGGCGGTCAGGTAGAGTATGGAAATGTACAGTTACAGGATGCCACGCGAGTCTACTTACAATGCCGTAAAACAGTTCCCCGGTGTATTGTTATCCTATAGACTGTAGAGCGAAAGGAATGTAAGTATTTACTCGCGCCACTGACACTGCGCCACGTCGAGCAGTGGCAACATTCCACGTACGACCATATAGCGCGCACGTGTTTTCAAAACTATTGGCATTTGTATATAGACCGCGTCAATTAAGTATCGGTAGATTTTCAATACGCGAATCGATCGAACAGTTCCATCATGACCTTGTGTCACGCGACACGCCCGGTCAAATTGTGCAAAAAAAACATACACACAAAACAAGAGAAAGGAAATTCAAGCGTCAGAAAATTCATCGTCGGCCGTAAAAAAAAAAGATTACCAGATATTTTTTGTCCGCATTCCTGTAGCAGGACTCTCGTGGAAAACCACGGCGCGGCCCAGCACGCGCGAGTAAAATAGAATGAATGACAACCGAGTCAAGAGTGGAGCAGAAGTGCACTTCGATAGAGCCAAAGGCAAGTTATAAAAAGGTGGGAAAATAGGGATTAAAGATAGGTAGGGGAGGACAGAGGACAAATACAATGGAAGCGTATTCTCCACCCTATTCTCCGCCTCGACCTCTTAACTCCTCTGATGGAAACGGAGAGATGGAGTTCCATCACGAATACTCACATCATAATCGATGATCGATGAAGTCGAAGGAGACAAGAGTTCAACGATAAAGGCGGGTACTTTTTAATATCTAAGCCACCCACGTAACTTTGGAAGGAAAAATTATTGGAAGATCGTTTTGCAGCACTTCACCAACATTACCTTCTAAAAATGTCACGGCATCGATCTCTACAATGTCCCAAGTTTTCCATACTTTTTTTATATACAAATAAAAATTTCGGAATAAGTTTCCTTTTAATGTAAATGTATCTAAGCGAAAATTGTTTTTAAACTACAAATGTACGAAAATCTAAAGAAAGTTGTGATGATTTATGCTTAAGATGTCAAAATCTTGTTTCTCATTTAACTGCGGACGTAAATGGATTTTACTAAAAAAGGATTTTAATTTCAGAATTAGTTGCAATAATATTAAAGTTGAGATGTTTAAAAAGTCACGGATAAAACTGACATCCAATCAAATTTTTGCCGAGAAAAGATTGACTTGAAATATATATTAATCAAAGAGCTCGTAGAGATGAAAGGAAACACGGAGAGAACTCGCGGCGTTTCTATACATCGTAAATGAAATCAAAGGACAAACACGCCGCTACACGTTTTCGGTCTGCGTGCCGTTAAAGTTCGTCATTAATGCAATCGCTGCGTTAGAACCGTAATCAATCCGAGACGAAATAGGAGGTTACAAGTACGATCTGCCAAGGAATGGGGCGCACGTACGGTTGAGTTAATGCAGTTAGAAAGTTTCGGTGTAGCGGAGAGTTCCCCTGTATCTTGAACATTAGTTGGAAAGCGCTCCATAACGGCACATATCGGCCGCGCGCTGTAATAACAACGAGCACGACGACAAATCCGTGAGGTGTTAAGCCGCAAGGGAGAAAAAGTTTCCCGACGCGCTTTACAAAGTACGACGAAACTTTGCTTTACCCGTTAACGCGCGCAGCGCCGCTAATGCCAAGGCACTATACGAGACAGTTATCAGACCCATAACGTTTATTGGTTCGTTAAGCGTCTCGAGAATTGTTTAGGAAGCAATAAAACTTACTGATCCAATAATCGCGACTCCCGGGACGGGACGACCGAATGAGACGGCTAATAGTATTGTATGAGAGCGTTAAGTCGAGTAACTTCAGAGACGAATATTAGATGCTTACTTGTAAATCTCCTCGACCAAGTCGATAGAGGCACTTCGTGCAAGTAGATCTTGAATAAATTGCCGTACTCTAAGGCAGTGCATCCTTTCGTAAAACTTTACGAAAATAAACATTTATTTCAGTTTCAAATTATATCGCAGACATTATATCGTAGATACGTTTTATACCTACAGCAAATTTTTTCAAACTTGCTTTTAAATAAAAAAATTGTTTTACGAATGATATATTTTTTATTCTATAATCTATACTATCTGTATCGAAAAAGTAGTCCCATTAAATAGGAATATCTCAAATCTTCTTTTGTCAATACCGTATTATTCGAATTTTCACATCACAATCTTCCAAATCTAGACATGGAAAAGCAAACAGATATCAGACGAAAGCTCCCACTGTAGAAAGTTTCCAATTATATTTCTTCGTGTGCGTGAGCTCGTTTTGATATCAAACCAATGTTACGTGTCCGTTAGTTTCATGCGACGGTACAGGCTTGTGTGATTAACAGCTCTAAAATGTGACGGTAACCTGTTATTAGTAAGCCATAACGTTACCATAAAATATCCCCACGGGGTCGGTGGGCGCAAGTCACCCCCTTGCAGCCGACGGTTTGACTGCATACAACGACCCCGCACACTGGAGTGTTATCATGGCCAAATCTAGGCAGGCCAACGACACGTGGTTAAATTATTAGGGTTCCGTATAATTGGCCGACGGCTTGCGGTTTAGTTCAACACGGACCATCGCGTAGTTTGGTTTGGCGAGGAATACCTTCATGTTCCAGGAAAGGAAAGGGTGGTGGCTGAGTAGCTCCAGCCGTTTTGATCCGAGGATTTCGCTTGCGCCTTACCAGGACGCGGAAGAGGAGTGGGGGATTAAAGTTGTCAAAAGTCGCGTCTGAGTTTGTCGAAGGAGGGTGAAGCTCTCGTGTTGATCGATAGACGGTTACGCCCGATAGCACTTCCATCGACATAACGACAAGAGTAGCGAACAGATATGCGGACAAAAAATCGTCGAGCACGTTGGAAATGAAGAGAAAGTGTGTGATCGAAAAGCTTCATTATTTATTATTTTTATCGTCGTTATTTACCGAGGAAAATTCGAATATATTCAATCGTCGCGATAGACGTAACAAAAAAATTTACGGATCCGAATCACATTGTACATTAAGCGTTAAATGTATCTGATTCCCATCTCATGTTTACATTAAATGTCATATTTGCATTATCGCAATAAAATCCAGAATCATTTTTCGCGCTTCGCAGTGATCATTTGTCATTTATGACAAAAACAACGTCATCGTAACTTTTAGTTTTTTAAAAATAATAGAATATAGTAAAATAAGCAATGCAGAATTCTCTTTCCATCACGCATGAAAAATCAAACCTTTTTTCGATATTAATTATTTCTTCGTTACGTTAATTAATTACCAAGTAAATTCCTCCAAAGTAAACGACTCCAGTCGCTATTCTCGATCAGGCAGAGAAGGTAAAACTCCGCCTCGTAAACTTTGAAAGTTGAAACTTACGAAAGGCAGTTACGAGCAAATCAATTCTGCTGTATTTTTAGATATCGAACTTCTAGATATAATTGCAATTAACTTAATTAATTATTACCTGTCACGGTCTATGAGTGTGCAAAATACTTTATTTTCAATTCTAATAAAGAAATCAAGTTAAAATGGCTCCTCGAAGTCATCAAATCAGACTTAACTAAAAATAAACAATATAATTTGCGAATGAGCTTATAATAGAGACATAAAGCTCGTAATACCCCACAGCTATGAGTTCTCCATCCAACATTCGTTTCGGATCTCCATCAAACCGCGCGGCAAACTCGCTCTTTCCCAACGGTCCCACCCCAGTAGCAAAACTTGTTTTCTCTCGTTTTTCACGCGAGTCTGCCGGTCTCCGCATCCAGCCCCTGTCCCACGTGCCAAACGCGCGTAAAAGAGTGTAATCCGTTTCATTGCCGTATAAAAGCTTCCGGAGAGAGAGAGAGAGAGAGAGAGAGAGAGAGAGAGAGAGAGAGAAAGTTCCGCAAAGAAGGGGATGCGAGAGAAAACCGGAGAGAGAAAGGCAGCGCGTCATGTCAGATCGGTCGCCGTTTATTAAGCGTTATTAAGCGGAACGCGGCCCGACAGACGTGGCGGATCTTTATTTTATATACGCGCCGCGAATACAGCTCCCGGGATTATCCCGGGCGCGAAGCTGACTGACGTGAAATTCGAAAGAAAAGCCTTTAATCCACGACCAGCCTCCGACCGCGTACCAAGCTGCGAGCTTCGAGGTTTTCCGCTGCGCTTTGCGATTGGCGGCCAATCAACACCCGCCTTCGATGCGGCTTCGTTCTCCTTCCGACAGGCGCTTTATCGCTGAATCGACCGCGAGAAATATCTCGGGAGAAACCGCGCGATAGAACGCCGGATAGACCTCGTGGGTGCGCTTTTCGAAGAATTTGCAGTCAAGCTTCTTTTCCGGCAAAAATTCCCTTCGACATAATTGTGAAAAAACTATTGGATATTAATAAGTATAGAGAAATTTAAGTGGGTAAAATATAATAAAAATTCGGTAACACTAAGTGGCTTATTATATTAATACAAATTTTATGATGGAAAATAGGAAGTCTTAGATCGACCGCAATACCCTCCATTTACGGATTATTTTTTTTTCCATTTATAGTCCTTCTTTTCTTAACAAAAACATCAAATAAACATCTGTGGTAGTATTTAAGTTATAAGTAATCGCAAATAAAGAGCATCAAAGGAAAAATCGAGCGGTATATTTTTAATTTATTTGGAAAAATTGAGCTTCAAGAATGCAATATCTTATTTTTATTAAATTTCATATCAATTTTTTGCTTGGATTATAATTTGAGGACTAATAAAGTTGTTAATATTAAAACTTAAAAATTTGCAATACATGACTTCCCATTACCGCTAAGGAAATACTTCTAATTGAATAATTCCACCTGATTTGCAAATGCTTTTTGCAACAATAAAAACTCTATTTATAATCGTTCCGAAATAGTTAAATAGTTGAAATCATCGCAATTAAATCAACGTGTATTTAACCACGAAAACAAGCGGACGGAATGAGGCTTTATGAGAATCTGGTGCCGGCGTTTTGCCGCCCAAGAAAGGAGGATCACAGAGGTGGCGCTCTATCGTATCTACGTAAAGGCAATCTTGCTGATTAAATTTCCCCACACTTTGGGGTACAGTTTAAGGTGAAACCAATATCGGTGTAGACACGCGTACGCTTAGATTGCACGTGTATACGAAGCGTAAGGAGCACTCTCACGCGCATACATCCGGCCGCAGCATAATTATAATACATATACGTGCGCGAATCCGCTTGGTTATCATCAGGCTTATCAAAACACAACCAAAACACAACCATCTCACGCTGGTGTTCACGAGAACGCGATACGGCTCTCTCGCTTCCCGTGATAAATACTTTGTCATTACCTCGTTTATATTGAGCGCATCGATCATCGCTGCGCGAAATAAATGCGTCGTAGGTTCGTCCCATGAAACTTTACGCCGTAACGATTTTCTCCCCCCCCCCCACCGCTCTTGCGAAAAGAATAAAAAGAACAATAAATAACGATCTAAATAACGAAGTTCTCGTACGATTAATGTGCGCAATAGCGTGCCCGACATCCCCACGCCTGTGCGCAGCTACGCGAAAGTTATCGGCATTTAGTTGAAGCAATTTGTTGAGTTAAAATAGTGAGAAAAATGTGCAACGGTTAATCGCATCGAGAGGAAATATTTTCATTACTCCGTAAAATACTGAACGAGCCGCAATAGCGATAGATATTGGCGCCCGCGAACGACGTCGAGAACAATCGCATTCCTCGTTCCGAGATATCTGCGGAATCGTCGGCGGTTTTCACTATCTAATTCCGCGCTCCGTTTCGACGTTTTCCAGCGAAGAAACGAGAACAGGAGCCGCATTCCCTCAGGAAAGATCTCGCCCGGCCACCTTCATTATTTAGAGAGTATCACGCAAGGTATTGAAGCATCGAGCGAGTGTAATTGCGCGGATAAAGGGTCAAAAGTAGTCGTCAGCCTCGTCTTACCATCCTATTCTACGCGCGAGGAGGAGATAAACGATTCCCTATCAACGATCTCGAGCACCTGCTTGAGAACCTAATTACGTAAAAAACTAGCCTTTATCTGGATATCTCCCGCTGAAAACGAGAGGCTACGCTGCCTCCCTAAGTGAGCTTTGTGAGCCTTCTTTGCTTCAAAGAACGTTAAAGAAAATTCTATCATATCCGATATAATCTCGCTCTTTCTTTTCTTTCGCAACTGCACCTCTCGAGAAATCTTAACGGCTAGATAATCTCATAATGCGTGATACATCGTTTCGCGAAAGCAAGTACGTCGATGAAAGCGGACGCTCTTACTCGCGACGATAAAAAAAAGAAGCGAGATGGCTCTTCACCGAGCTTTAAGACAGCGCGATACATCGTTGCGTTTTATACCGGACACGGCAATCGTAAATAGCTGAATCTTGTAACAACAAGAGTATCGCACACGTCTCCCGTAGGTACTACGGTTTAAAATTTAATGAAAACCGTTACATATAGTTAAGAGCCATCGTAAGTTCCCGAGAATGGCTCTTTAAATCTTATCCGGATTCGAGTGTACGATTATCGGGAACCGGGAAGGGTACACGAAATGGGTGGAATTGGAGAAAACGTCGTTAATCGTAGAACAAAGCTGCCATTGTCGCGCTAATCAGCAATGGCCACCATGATCGAAAATAAATTCCTAGAGAACGAGTGCGCACCGCGGCGCGGCTCGGCTTGGCGCATTCGGGCTGAGCACGAACGCCACTTTTCTTTATTGCACTTTCATACGTGTGCTGGGTACGTTTCAGGGCGTGCCTTGAAATTCAGCGACTAGAAGCTTACCCATCTAGAATACGTATGTACCTATGGATATAAATAAATAGAAACACGCGCGCATACGTGTTTCAGTAACAATCAGCGCTTAGAAAGATTCGTGCAACACTAATCGCATACCGATAAAAAAACGATTTATCGCCAGACTTGAATTAAAGCCGATTACATATTTATTAATGCTGGAAAATATAAAATTTCATTTAAACCGACGCGATCCAAGTTTATTTGCAAATAAAATATTTTCGGATTATAAGAAGTACTTTGTTAAATTTGTTTCCATACATTTTTTTTTTCCTGTTGTGGCAATTTAATGTTTCGGGCTTTCACGCGAAACATGAGAAGATGCGATTTTTCATCGCGATACAATCATTTCCTGTATACCATCCTAATTCCATAATGGTCAAGATCAATCGGGAATACCGGTACTTCCTAGGAAAGAGCGTTACGAGAACTGGACTTTCGGACAATCGAATCAATTGATCGCGAGGTTGCCGCGGAAATAAAATCAGCCCTACTTTTACGTGTCCGAGTATCTCTCTCCACGTTCCATTACGGCCGAGTGCCGGCAATTTTACGCAGTGAATTAAGGCCGTCCCAAACCAAATTCCATGCCGACGCAAGTAACCGGGTTTCGGGAATTTCCCGTGAGAAAAGCGGAGTAGTTCGACGATTCGAATAATTTCAACTGCAACACGCGCGCTGTTTTGTTAGCTCGCGAATGGAAACTAGCGAGTTGTCGGTCTGGTCAGCCGGTCGCGATTGTAGTCCTTATCGTCGGCGGTAACAGGACGCACTCTCGCGTGCCGATGATTGCATGGTTCTACCTGGCCGTCCTACCATGAGCACTGGCACGACATTAATACCATTATGCGAGTGGACCCTCGGATTAACCCTTCGCGCGTCCCCTACGCGATTGCAACATTTATGAATCATATGTCGCTGAATCGCCGTTGACATTTGGTTGTCCGTCTATCGATCGTAAGTAGCGACCATTTCGTGAGCATAACAGTTTAACAGTTTGTTAAGGAAAAGTGACTCTTTTATCATTACAAGATTTCAAAGGAATAATCCCGCTTTGTTATTTGATAAAGTCGGATTTTTTCAAAGGGGTTTTTTTTAAATTAAACTCTTCTCTAATAAATTTTTTTCTCTCTAGAGTTGAATTTCCTATTCACTATCTTCAGCACGGTTTCGAATTTCTAGCAATAATAAGAACCAAAACGATAAAATGTGCCACGGCTTAACAGAATTCCTTTTAAAACGATGCACACATGAGCAATATATTGAATATTGCAATGATTTCGAGTATTACTGTAAAATTGTCTCTCTCGTTTAAAACTTTCTTTTATTCCTTGACCGTTAACATTTTAAAGCGATGGCAGATGACTTATCTAGGTAATATGCGACTAGAAAATATGGACCAAAGAGTATCAGCGGACGAAGAAGGATGATAAATCGATAATCGAGGCGTCTCGCGAGCATACGCAGGAAAAATGTTTGCTTTTCACATGATTTTTTATCTTCGCAAACAACGTTTTTTACACAGATTAAAATCAAGGATAAGAATTCCATCCATAATTTGTATTGCCAATTAATGTAATTAATAATTGCATATGAGAAATTAAACTAACAATAAGATTATTTTAACCTAGATGTTGATGTCTTATACGAATAAAAAAAAAACATGTCGGTAGTAAACTTTCTATGGCACGTTTTATGTTCTACGTATTACAGTACAATATAATTTCTTCAGATATTTCGTTAAGAAGCCGACGTTAATTTTCAATGGAACGCAAATAAAAACTCGATGGAATGCTGCACATCACGATAGCTATGACTTTCGTGCATTTATCATGCATCGGATATATCCGTACGCGCGCGGGTCGAGCCTGACATAAATTAGATTGTACTTTCACACGGGGGAATACGATAAAGTACGCGTGTCTCGCATTCGCATTGCACATCTGCGAGAAACTCCTGCGTTAAAGCATATCGCTCCGGCCATTACATAGCGAATGCCTCTCGAATTGGTGGAATACCGTCAATATTTACAATCTCAACCGATCGATTCGCTATTCGCGGATCCGCTGAAACATCAGCAAAATCGGACCATTGGGCGAGACTTTATTCTCGCGAGAGAACACCGCATCAAGAATAATGATAAGCTGCACCACGCAGTTTTTCGCGCTTGTTCGATCGGCTCGAATTAAAATTGTTGACCTGCTCCACTCGAAAAACTCCTAACTAGGCAGCGATGAAATATCGACGTTAAAAGTAAAACTCTGACTTTGGCTTTGTGTTCAAGTAGACTCACACACTCTACAAATTTCAATTAGCGTTTGAAGTTAACTCTCCTGTTTAAAGAATGAAGCACCGGCGAATGTGTGGTTTCTCTCCCGAGCGCAGTGCGCGCAAATGAAAAAAGGTGGCTGCTAAATCGGCGGTAAGACAGATAGAAACATCGCCACTTGCCATAGTGGCTATCTAGATTCTTTCCACCGTTCTAACTCTATTTGCTAGCGCGTTATCTAACGCTGGCATGCGCCGTACCGTAAAAATTAAGGTCGCTTTCTTCGCTTTACTGTAAAAATTCGGAAAGTTTCTCGCGCTCGTTACGTTCAATAAAAATTCTATCAAACTCAATCAAACATCTTTTAGTTGGATTCTAGCTTATATGGACAATTGATTCTTTTCAAAAATCGTAACATGAAACTCGCGAATATTTCAACATTATCCACGGATGATAGAACGGTCTCTATTTTCGCACAATATGCGAACCTCATATTATGTGTATGCTGCAGACATATAAATGTCCATGCTATACATATATATATATCTAAAACAGTGAATTCATTTAATTAGCACAGCCTAATAAATAATTATTTATTACTAATTATAATTAGTACTTTTGCTCAGATTCATTTCGCTAACTATACGCTTCAACACATACAAAGTCGATTTAATTCACTCTAGAAGTGAACAAACCTATAAAAATATACTCCTTTTAAAAACTATTGTTCGTTGTTAATAATGAAATTGTTTAAATAATATATCTATAAAAAAGATATCAAAGATTAAAGATATATCTAATATTTACAACGGCACAATAAAAATCCGCAAAGCAATTTATGATCGTTATTTATATAAAGCAATGTATAGAAGAGATTGAAAAAATACAATCTGGTTTATTGTATAATTTAAAAAACAGAGTAATCTACTAGAAGTTTTATCTGGTCGGATTTATGTGTAAACAATATTAAATGAATGATTTTTGTGAAAACTCTAAAGTGGATACGCTGTGCGAATGGCGGTCTGTTTTGCTATATCCTTACCGTCACGGCGCTTCTTGGTGGCTTAGCTTTAACACGGCAAATCCCACGATCGCTTGGAGCGGAGTTTAAGCTGGGCTTAAGTCTTAAGTGACAGTAATGAAACCGCGTGTCGGTCGGTTTTGCCGAAATGGCATTTTCTTCCCTTCTCACGCGCATCGTTTACATCAGGACGAACAACGTTTCCAATCACTAAATGAGAGTAATGCATAAGACGAGGATGAAAATTGTTTGTGCATTAAAATACGGAAAGCCCGCTCAGTGGTAATTTTATTACCCCCTTGGGTTAACAGAAGGGCTAAACGCTTTACCGCGCCAGATGCTGCAATTGCAATTTATACTCGTAATTCGCCCGACTTATGGACGTAGCAAAATACAACAGGGGACACACAGCGTGTACGGAAGATTATTCCCGCCGTACGAAACGCCTCGATCGATATTAAAACAATCGGACGGCGCGAAGCGGCATTACGGCGCTTGAAAAACGGGCCAACTTTGGCACATGTTTTTTCTCGGCACGGCTACGCTACGACCGCGCCGTCTCTCGGGTGTCCTTTAATTAATTAGCACGGGAGCAGCAGGAAGAGGCAGCTGCCAAGCGGCGCACGGGGTAGTGTACAGGGCGACCGATGGGCGGAACGGAGAGAGAGATAGGGAAGAGGGAAGATGGGGCCGCGGAGGGAGACATGCGAATGGGCGAGAGGGTAAAGGTTGGCGTTGCTGCTGCAACATTAGCCCCGGGCCGGACTGGTTACACCGACATTCAGCTCGAATGCGTGCAGTTTCGCGTGCTTCCAAAGTACCCAGCGCCGAAAGATTCGCAGGTGCACTTGCTTACTGTTACTACCATCATCACCACTAGCACCACCACCACCACCCGTTTCTGCGTCAAACTCCTATCCCACGCATCTCTGCATGCGTTGCGCGCGTGTTTATTTAGCTACCGTGTGTCTGACATTACGTAATTAAATACATACAGCCTCAAGCTTAAGTACTGGGGTCTCGCTGGTGTATTAATCAATGAAAGACGAGAGAGAGAAAGAGAGAGAGAGAGAGAAAGAGAGCGAGACGGACAAGTGGCGTGCATCAAAAATAATTTGAACGGTTTAAGATCAAACGCGTTCTCTTTGCTTCCGCAGATTTGCTTCCGCCTCGGTTGCTTTCAATCTCGCCGGCTACAGAAACAGAGGAGTTCTATAACGCGACCGACCCACACCGCAAAAATGTCAGATTTCAAACAAGATGCGCGAGAATTATTCATACGTAGGAAAAGAAAAACGGAGTACGTTGAAATAATAAAATGGGCAAATTCTTAGAGATTGTGGAGTGTTACGTTTTTACGAATATGGAACAAAGATCCACATATTCGCGATGATAGAAGAAGACAATGTTAATAATAATCGTAAATAATCACTAAATGTAATGTGTTTAAAAAAATTCTAAATGTAATCTGTTTATATCCCGTATTGAATTCATTTACATTTCTTTATTAATACGAATATTCTACTTCATTGCGCTGCATATTGCATTAGAAAATGTTTCGGGAACTAAATAAATCTTTTATTAAGAATGAGATAGCGCGTATATCCAACAAAATCCAGATGTGATCACATTTTCAAATTACTACGAACCACCAACAGACAGTTTAGAGGAACGACCGAGGCAGGGAATTTCGAGTTGGCGAGAAGATAGGATGAGAGATGTACCATGCGGTCCGAGAGAAAACTCGGCACCAACTTCGGCCTGTGCGAGCGTGTTGCATGGATGGTCGGGTCTAATGAACGAATGGGGTCTCCGCGTAAAAGAAAACAGGAATAAATAAAAGAGCTCGTCGTCGCTTTTGCGGTCAGTTACTTGCCGCCCGCCGCGACTCCTCTCGCCCACTTGGTTGAGTTCAACCCAGCGACGCGGTCGGAGTCCGACGGGTGGAGCGGGCTTGCCACCCTACGCTTGAAATTAATCACTTTTTCATTAATGTCGTCCGCGAGTTGGAAAAGCTCGTACGCGTTGGAAGCTGTCGCATCCCAATATCTTTATTACAGTTTCTTCGAATCTTGTACAAAGAAGAGTAGAAGCTACAGAAAATTTCTCTTTTTCCAGATATTTCGCGACGACAGCGTAGAGCATAAGAACCCGAGGACATCATTAAGTCTCATCGAGAAAAAGATACAGCGCAAACTTGACGAAATGATATCCGATACAACGGTTGATAAAGCGAGAAGAGGACAGTAATGGACTAACTTAATTCACACTGTAAAAGAGCAAGCGATATTTTGGCATAGAAGACTATATGTCACGTACTTTGATGATGAAAGTTCATGATGCTTATCTCTTTTATACACGCCATGAATGGGGCTACCGAGTCGCATGATCGATTATCGGCTGATGGTTTACTACCCTCGTGAGATCTCTCGCCCCTTTGACACAATATAACGCAGAGACCAGATGCTCCCTCGCACGGCAGGGGAATTCATGATTCATGGTCAATTTAAAAGGATAAGAGGATGTTAATATAAATTCATAATCAAAAACTAGTTCGCACGCTTGTCATAGATTTCAAGTTTCTTTTATGTTTCCTTCTTTTCTCTCTTTTCTTTCTCTCTTTCTTTGGAGAGAATGGAGACATTATTTGTGAATATAAAAATCGATTTAGCATATTGTAATTTAAAAAAACAACATTGTAATTTATAAATATATTTTTTTATCGGGAAATACACCGTCAGATGTTATAAGTTACGTCGAGCCGCTGAAAGTTAGCACGCGTGAATTGCTGCATTAAAAAAGCTGCAGAAAAACGATATTGGCACCTCGGCGCTACCGGCGATGTGAAAAGAAGCGAACGCAGGGTATCTGCATGAAAACAGGTGGAAGTCAAACGTAATCCAATTACGGGATAATCGCATTGCCTCGAGATTCGTACTCGGGCATTCGGGCGAACTATTGAGTGATTAAAAATAATACCCGACAACGCGCGCGCAGTCGGAAGTTCGCTCACGTGTACGCAAAACGCGGAAACCCACCCACGAGTCACTCTTCACTTTATGTGAACTCGTCTTTTTTCTTTTTCTTTCATTTTTCATCTACCGCCGAGCTACTATGCCACTTTGATCCTCTTGCAAATAATAATCCTTCCATATTACAAAGATATCCCGTATGTACAAAGATTCTCTATGTACTTAAAATGTAATTAATTAAAGTATGATTTTCTGAGATTGCGTAAACTTCTCTCACGCATTTTGTCTATATATACTTTGCTAAGTTTTTTTTACCAGTATTTAACAAAACGATAGATTTTAGAGTTATATATAATAAAATTAAATTAAGCTTAGTGCTTGTTAACTCATGACTAAATTTAAGTGCGCGTACAGTTTGAGCCTACTTCTTTTCATTTCTTTCGAAGTTTATAAAGATATCTTATTTGCAGGATATATAGAAAGTTACTTTTTAAAAATAACTAGTTACCGTTACTCGTTATCGAGTCAAAGAAGTAACCAGTTACCGTTACTAGTTACTGATTCTCAAAATTAACTCGTTACCGTTACTTAAAAAGTAACGATTCGTTAGTTTTTTCGTTACTTTTTTTAATGCTAAAACAAGACTAAATAAAAAATTTACTTTTGTAATATTTTTTGTTAAAATATTTATAAAAGCAATAAATTTTTTAAATTTAAATTTAAAAAACTATTAAAAATTTAAGGAGAAAGATTTTATAATGCTCTAAATGCAATTTAAAAAATTTTGATTTTTATTAAATTTATAAATAAAACCAAATTTATACTTCTTTTGTACTTTCAACTTTATGTTTAAAAATTTTAATACGATAATTTTAAACTTTAAATTGTTCTTAATATGTATGAAACACTACAAAGATGATCTGAATCTAGCACATAAGATTATCTGAATAATGTCCATTTCTACCAATGCAGATTAACTTTAATCTCAGTTTAATTCACTCTTCATCTTTTTCTAGTTCTAAGAATTAGAAAAAGATAAAGAGTAAGTTAAACTGAGATTAAAGTTAATCTGCATTGGTAGAAATGGCCATAATCTGGATATAACATGTGAAATTACAAGGATTATGTAGGATTACCAAAGTAACGATAAAAAATAACTGTTAAATTCGTTACCATTATTGAAAAAATGTAACTACGTTACCGTTACATTTACAAAAAAATTCGTTACCGTTACAAAAAAAGTAACGCCATTACCAGTCTGTTATCAAAAAAAAGTAACTGTAACGGTAACAGCGTTACAAGTATTAGGTAACGCGTTAAACTTCCCATCCCTGCTTATTTGATATATGTATATAAATTACTACCCTTAAATTTTTGATTATAACTATATAATTATCATATTTTTACAAATTATTGCAGAGTGATAAATTATTTATCGATAAGCGGATATAAGGATTTTCTGCAATAATATGGCAACTATTTCGACTGTAGAAAACTATTGGCCGCCATTTTATCTTAAATAGAAACCAGTAAGGTCGGTAACGACTAAAAATTATTATCGACATACAACACGGTCGAACAGACTAAGTCGATAAATGCAGAAACCTAGTTGTGGGTAAGTCTAGAACAGTCGGTACGCAAGCACTGTTGCTGTCGGTACAGAGACTTACCTCCATCCATAAGTTACCAAAAAAGATGTTATGCTGCGATATGTGTCGGTAATATAGTATTAACAGATTCCTGTTATTTTATAATAAAACTAAAGCACGTATCTTTTCACGTTTCCATAGTTACAAAAGTAAACTATGCAAAAATGTGTATAAATATTAAGCAACAAAGTGAAATCTGATTGTTTTGCAAAACTTAGTTGTATTGAGAAAACAATAATCATCGATAAATGTTGACACATATCGTGGTATAACATAGCTTTTACAATTATCAGCTTCGTAATAAAAATATATTATTCAAATAAACAGAAGCAATTTATAAAAGAGTTGCTCCAGGTTAATTATGTTTGTTTGCATTTTCATTGAAAAATAATAATTTTCGACGTGTTTGTTAAATTTTAACGTGTTTGTTAAATTATTCCTCTTGATTATATATGACAATACGTACATTCTTGTAATTAAGAATCAATATGTTTGCGTCAAATCAAAATTTAAAAATATTGCAGATCAGCTTTATTCCATAAAATTTCAATGGTATCTTAAGATAATATATAATAAAGCGACAAAAATTTTTCTCATACACTCGTAATAGATAATAAATCGTACTGCTCAAGAATAGTTAGAAATTATATCTTCAAAACGTACAGATACACGAATAAAATTCGCAAATCTACTATTGATAAAAAAAGCTTATCAAAAAGAAAAACAACAAAAAAAAGTTTTTATTAATAGTAAGTATACTATTAATAATTATTATTTATATTTGTTATTAATAGTAACTATTAATAATAACGATGTAGTCTTATAATAAAAGTATAACATACTGAATTTCTTCTTTGGTTAAATACATTAATAATTAAAAGCAAAAAATAAAATAATTTGTTATATGTATAAATACATATTGATAACAATACAAATACATGCAAGAGAAAATATACATTTTATAAGAAAAATCTATGATCTCTGTAAATTTATATTTTTGTTTTTATTTTTATTTAATGAATTTAATTCTCTTCTGATAATACTTTAATTATAATAATGAGTTTTGTGGCGGTGAAAGAAATGCATGGACAGGAAATCGAATAAATGTTAATGTAAGCGTCAGAAGAAATGAACAAATAGGGCAACGAAAAAATTACTGATAAATCGCTGATATGGTATGTATATATGCAAACTAAAAGAAAGAAGAAAATTCAATAGCTATGGAATGACCTCATATATAAACATTGATAATACTGTTATCATCTACAGTCAATTAAAAACATGATTTATGTTCTTGACACTATCTTTAATCATAAAAGAGCCTTAATCATTAAACCCGCGCGTGCCGCAAGTAAATAAAGTTGTTATCAATACTTCGCAGCATTTAATGAATAATCATAACGCATATTTTGAAAATTAAATGCATCTATTTTAATATTATTATAACAAAATGTATATTCTCTCTATAGTATTATTTAGAAACTCTAAAGAAGGCAAAAACTGAATATGTCCATGAATATGTCTCAATTTCAAAATTGAAATGCAAAATTTATGATCAAAAGAGAGCAAAGGAGCCGTGAATAGATTGTCAAGGATCGTTTCTCGTTGCGTATATATGTGGCCAGTGAGAAATAATATGCGAAAGGTAAACGAACAACGTAACGATAACAAACATACGTGCTACGTCGGTTGCTACTGCACGGATACTTCGTACATCCCTCCGCGGGATGCCACTGTCGGTACGCACCTGTGTCGCTTTTCAGAGACTCGGAACGTGGCTAGGTCCGCCCTGAAAGCAAACATCGCGGAGACACGTTAATTTCAGCGGAAAAATCAATAGCGTTCCTCCGTGCTCGAGGAACGCTTCGCGTCCTATTGTTAACCACGTGTTTCTAATGCGCTTACAAATACCCGGCGATCGTATGTTCGGGCTAACACTGTGACGGTCCAAGTGACAATTTCGAGACGCGATGACGTGCACGTGGAAGATCGTTCGCTGACGCGATAACAACGACATGGGGGAAGGAAAAAAACGTGCGAACCAAGGAGCAATCGTGCGATATTCGATCTCGCGCGTATTTCTACACTTCCGGCCGGCTGTCACAACACGCGAAATGCTCGTGGACGAGCATTTCGGGTTGCCATGGCGACGTTCGTTTATTCACCGGCGCCGGCGAAGTGTCCAAATAGAATTTATATAAATGCATACATATTTCATTACTCTCGATACAAATCAAATTAATTCGTATATTTCAGTCTTTTCTATCGTATTGATTTTGTATAACTTGCTTACGAGTTGAATAAATATAAATACGAATTCAGTTTGCCTACCGAATTCCATAGTTTACGTACTAGCAATTCTGTATCGCGCTACATTTATACACATTTGCGATTAATTTTTATTAAATCTAAATATTTTTCTACGTATATTTGTAGATTTAAATATATACATATTTGCGTTAGTTTATCGGTCTATCTTATTATTGTTAATAATCACACTTTTTATACTCAATGGGAAATCGATATATCTTCCCACTAAAAAAAAACAACCAATACGAATTCACTTTGCCTACTAAATTCCATAGTTTACGTACTAGCCCCATAGCAATTCTATATCGCGCTATATTTATATACATTTGCGATTAATTTATATTAAAACTAAATATTTCTTCTACGTATATCTGAAGATTTAATAATTATATATCCACATATTTGCGTTAGTTTATCGCTCTATCTTATTATTTTTCTATCTTATTATTGTTAATAATCACACTTTTTACACTCAATGGGAAATCGGATACGTCTTCCCACTGAAAAAAAAACCAATGCAAATTCAGTTTGCCTACCAAATTTCATAGTTTACGTACTAACAATTCTGTATCGCGCTACATTTATACACATTTGCGATTAATTTATATTAAATCTAAATGTTTTTTCTATACGTATATCTGTAGATTTAATAATTATATATATATCTATATATATTTGCGTTAGTTTATCGGCCTATCTTCACTTATTATTCTTAACAATTACACTTGTTACACTCAATGGGAAATCGGTATGTATCTTCCCATTGAAAGAAACCAATGCGCGACACGTCAAAGATTGCGCACGCAAGTGTCATCGGCGTCGAGGGATCGGTAAACAATCCCGATTGTTTACCGGCGCAGTTTCGTCGCACGATGTCAGAAGGACGGTAAATTCGCGGAATTCTCCTGGATCGGCGAGTGGAGTAATGCATGCCGGCGAAAAGGCTGGCCGCGTCGCACGTATATTCGAAACGGGAACAGTAGAAAAACTGCGCGAGACACGGGACGAGGAGGTTATAGGACGAGTGACAGATCTCGGAACGAGCGCGCGACCGCTCGTCGCGAGAGCCCGCGAACGATCGTCGCTCGTCGCTCCGTCATCACGTGCTCGTCCCGCAGGATCGATTCCCCGCGACCCGTGACACGAGGCTCGTCAACAGACGACGAGACCACGGTGCGAGACGCTCGAAGTCCACCTGCGCGAGAATACGGGAGAAAACACTCACCGCGCTCTCCGCGTTCACGACGGTCTTTCGGACGCCTCTGCGCGCCGCAGTTACATCATAGCACACGCACGCACACACTATACATATGTTCTAGGCGTTGGTATTAGAAAAACTCGTGTAAAATGTATAAAAAAGGCGACGGTTAGGAAGCTGCCAAGAGAATTGCCATAGCGATGCCAACACCAGGGCGGCCATATTGTGCTACGCCGCGGTCGGTGCTGCCATCTAGGCGGTAGGTCGGGGAAGCTTCTCTCGAAACGTGAAACGAGATATCCGTCGGATTACGAGTTTAGCGCGATATTGCCAACATCGCGTCAGTATGATTGCATTTTGATAATCAAATGCATTAGACATTTTTTTCCAGACAACACAATAATCAGGACATAAGACGTTCTACAGGGTGAGTCAAAAGTATGTTTTAAAATTTCGTGAGTGTGTTCCTTGATATTAAATATGAATAAATGTTTCTATGAACATTACGCCAAAAATGGACACGATAGATTTCAAATAATGACTACCTATCAGATCAGTTTTTTTTCTTTTCACGATGTTGTGTCTCTAGTGTTTTGATTCTGGGATAGTGTTTGTTTACCAACAAATGCTACTACACCCACTGAGAGAAAGGGAAAGAAAGTTGTTACCCAGAAAACACGATGTCGAAAATCAGGACATAAGACGTCTTATAAGAAAATTTTGTACATTTTCTTAAAAACGTCTTAAAGACGTCATATAAGACGTCTTATGCCCTAATTTTGGACATCATGTTTTCTGGGTAGGTAGGCCTTTGTACTTTTATACAGTAAGAGACAACGTACCTACAATCAAGTCATAAGTGTGTTTTCGAACGAATGCACCAGTCACCCAGGTAGCAAGCTGACGTTATTTGTCGTCATTTTAACGACATTAGACGTCATTTTAACAAAAAATGACGTCAAAATGACGACAAATAACGTCAGCTTGCTACTTGGGCATGTA
This sequence comes from Aphaenogaster floridana, assembly GCA_003063835.1. Lineage (NCBI taxonomy): Eukaryota > Metazoa > Arthropoda > Insecta > Hymenoptera > Formicidae > Aphaenogaster > Aphaenogaster floridana. Next base: position 286,725 of record NJRP01000056.1, read on the forward strand.
GACGTCATGCTCAAGCATGTATTAAAAATAATGGAGGACACGTAGAGTATCTCTTGTAAACAATAACAACAAAACTGTAAACGTTCAAAGAAAGTATTTGATACTGTTGACTTGTGTCCATTATTTCGACAACAAAGCATTTGCGACCATATGTTCATATGAATATTTGTTCTTCCTTTTTATCCAGGAACACGCTCACAAATTTTTAAAACATACTTTTAACTCATCCTGTATAAGACGTTCTGTAAGACATCTTTAAGACATATTGACCAAAACTGTTCTAAAAACGTCTTATGTCCTGATTTTGGATATCGTGTTGTCTGGGTTAAATTTGCAATTATAAAATGTTACAGCTGTTGGTACATCGATAACTTAACGTCGCCACGCGCTTCGTGAAACGGCTCAGAGATGGCGCCACGAGTGCCTTTACTCGCCCACGATCATCTCGACCCATACCATCGCTAGGTGCGGTTTTTATTTTACGCAAGTGTATACGCGCGCGAGGCGCTCCTTTTATCTCGGCTGTGGTTCAGCCGACTGGAATAAAAATTTTTCTGTGATAAAAGTTTCCGCGGTAATAGCCATCCCTTTTGACTTTAAGCATAATGCACGCGTATAAAATAATAAAATTAAGTAAACCGCGCGCGCCGCGCGGGTATTGTATCAGCTGAAACAAACGGCCATTCATCCTATGTCCTCGATTGTATTGTAGTTTCATCGTCGTTCCGTTAATTATCCCGGAACGAACTGACTGGGAATAAGCTGAAGAATATTTTTAATTTTCTCGCGTCGGGCAATTTTCCAACAACGGAAAGTGAAAAAGAAGAGAGAATCAGGATGTTATTAACAGAGAGACCCCACCGAGAATGGTGGGAATGTTTGGTCAGTTTTCGGAGAGATTTTCTAAAAGGTGGAATTCGCGCTATAAAGTTAACGTTCTCGCGAAATATTCGCCAGCGACATAAAGAGAGAAAGAGAGAGAGAGGGAGAGAGAGAAAGCAGCTAGGAAAAGACTCGCGTGTCTAACTCCGCGACACGCGTTGGGTGTCGCGTGCAACAAATTGCGAGCATCCACGAGGGTAGGGACGCGTTTCACGCTAGGAACTTTGCGTTCGTTACAGGGGGGAGGGGGGGGTTGAGACGGGACGAGAAGGAGATGGAGAAAAAGGGGAAGGGGCAGGAAGCAGGGAGACCATCGCGTTAAGAGTCGTTACGCGAGTTAGGATATCCGCCGCCATACGAACGCGAGTAACTCCTTTAACGAACTCCCAAACGAAGTTCGGCTTCTTACTCCTCCGATTTCAGAGTTACGAGCTCATCTAATTAATATCAAGGATTCCTCGCTCGGAAGATACTTGAAACACGTGCCTTCGCTTTCACCGGCGGCGGATGTCATCCTTTTCCTCTTTTTCCCCCCTCGCCTTTTTTTTCTTTCTCTTCCCTCACCACCGCCTTCCCCGTTCGTTTCCTCACAATTAGAGGGTAGGTCAGAAGTTCTTGCCCGTTAGAGAAACTGGTTGGAAGGAATTACTAATTACTTGCTTTCCAGCTTGAATTTAAAACTGTTTTAAGAGTTGGCTCGTTTTCGGTTATCCGATTATCAGAGGGGGAGAGGGGGCGGCACGCACGGTGCGGAGAGGGGGCGATTAAAAAGACCTCACCCTCGACGCGGTATCACGTAATCGACGTGACTTCCCGCCGTGACGGGACGGATACACGGAGCGAAACATAATTTTATTGCGCGGGCGTGTCTAATAACTTGCGCCGTGCGCTGAACTCAGCCCCCTCCCTCCCCCCCCGTCCCCCGAAAACTTGGCGTCGGAGATATATTTTCGTTTCATCGTCGTAGACGTTATAATAGGAGGAGATTGAGGTTGCGAAGGTGGAGTTTCAAACTCGCATAAATGTGTGTAGCATGGTCCCCCTCCACCTTTCTGATTACTTCGTAAAGTTCGCGCCCGTCGGAACGATGCAACGAAAGCTTTTAGACACTTGTTTCTCTGGTGCGTTACGCAATCTCTATAAGCCAGGTTTTACCGGGGATACGCCGCAAGAAACTGACTGTCGGGTATAGATAGATCTGATAGATACGGAAGAGAAAGAGAGAGAGTATGTGTGCGGATCCGGGACAGTGAAGATGGTCTCCGCTGTCGCGACCGGATTCGGTAAGAGTAAGGGAGCTGTCCCATGCAGGACAGAATTTCGGAAAACGGAATCTCGGAATCATTCTGATTGGTTAGCCCCATGGGGCACAATACAAGCCCCATGGGACTATCCAATCAGAATGATTCCAAGATTCCGTTTTCCGAATTTTCGACCTGCATGGGGAAGCACCCTAATAGGTGCGAATTCAATGAGGGATTTTTTTAACTTAATTTAATGGATAAGATTTAACGAGGGAAAACGCGTTGGCGCGAGCTCGCCGATGTGTTTTTCCGAGAGGGGTATAGCAGTCCGCCCGGTGAGACCACAATTGTAGTCGGCGACCGCATCGCTCGCGTGCATTCGGAATGCAGGTCGATGCAATTGCGCGGCTCGTGTTGCGTGTTCTGTCGCGTCCAATGTATTGCCCGAACAATATAGCACGTCAGCTTTTGTCCGCGCTGTCTGTTTCATTCGCCGTTAATAAAATACCTTTCGAATGTGCCCCCGGGAAGGAACGTTTCCTTCGCCGTTCCGCCGCTGCTGAAGCGCCCGCTCGCAAAAGAACACAAGGACACTTGTATGTTCAAGCTGCAGCAAACATCCGATGTTTGCATCGCGCGCTGAATGAAAAGCGGAACGACTCGAGATATGTTGTGCCGGGGCTGATTACGGCGGCGTTCGAGAGAAGCGGCGTGTGAAAGGTGAAAAGTATGTGATTGGGCGAAAAACCAATTTGACTCTGACTTGGCAAGTGCTAAAGAATAGAGTAATGAAATAAATATCGAAGAGCGCCACGTACTTTCCCGTTATTCATGGTATTGTACGTATTGTATAGTATTGTACCCGATACAATAGACGCGTCAGCCAATAGTGAGAGATCGGATTATTTCTCATCACAAACAGAAGGCGGAAAAGGACGGCATTGACATTCTCGTAGGAAATGCGAAGAACGAAACACGTGGAACAAACGGTATCATGTACAGATTTCCCACGCACTTTTTCTTCCTCTATGAGATTATTTTTCAATAAGTTTCCTTTTTCCTCAGTTCTATAATACATTTCATAAAACACGTATTGAATATCGTCTAACGCAATTGTATCATTCTGCCAACGATAATTATGATGATCATAAAATACCTACTGAAATATAACAGATACTTTTCGAGCAAATATTCAACATTAATTCCGACAGGTAACGAACGCGTCAATTCCGACTATTTACAATTAGCTATCGACTTTAACGAATCGATGTTCGATTATACGGCCGCCTTCAAACCTGCCTTACCGCAGTAATATTGCGAATTTCGCCGAATGAAACTAACTGATTTCCCACGGGATAAATCCCAAGCAAAGCTGCCATGCCTTGCTAGAAATGCGACGTAAATTTATCGTAAAGGCTTAGATTGCTATTTCATACGGTCAGATCCCAGACTCTTTACTTCGATCTTTTAGATTTTTAAATATTTACTAAATCATTCCTACTTTTTTTTATTAGTTACCAGTAAAAAAAGTTTTCTTTTATTATCGTGATTCGCAAGTTGGCCATATCATGGAAAAAACGATTTTGCTTGAAGTATCTAAAAATTTAGCCAGATATAGATCTAAAATTAATTATATTAGTCCAATCCATCAAAATATATTATGTAGGATGCTCCAAGAATAATGATAATGCTGCAAAAGTTTAAACATTCAATCAATTTGAGCGTCCTATATAATTATTTTGATAGTGCAATAAAATTATTTTTAGATCTGTACCTGGCTAAAGATATTTCAGCAAAATCTTTCTTATATAATATATATTATATATAAGAAAAAAAATTATAATAGGAATTATATATATGTAACAGAGAATTATTTCATACAACTCTAATAAAATTAAAGCAAGTCTGTAATATTTCATATAATTAAAAAATACATACTTTAATGCTTAAAAATATAAAGTGAGAATTCAGAAATGGATAAATCAAGATGCCATTAATATGCCGTTAATACGAATTCCATCCAGAATGATGAATGTTACGTGTTCAAAATTTTGTGCCAGAGTTCTCGATATTGATCGTAAATCGTTGAACCGATATGTTTCAGTTTCCATTACCACAAATGTGCGTGTGTGACCCTTATGAATGTTACGTAGCACTCCAAGCACAAGATCGATTTCATTGGAGGGTTGGCTAAAGAGACTGGGATCTTGTCGAGGAATTGAGGAGTCGGTGCCAGATTACTGAATATGCGGCGTTTCTGGGAGATGAATAGATTGGTGTAGCAAAGTAGAACGTATTCGTGATGGCAGTCGCTGAATCAGCAAGCCTATCTAGCTTACGTAATTTCTACGAAGATATGGACATTATTTCCGTTACTTGAGATAAATTAAAAATATAATATATAGAAATATGAGCTTTTTACGGTTGGGCTGGATCTTATTTGCCTAATAATATTTTTATTGTGTGAATTTATATACACTTCATAGTCCAGCCAACTACGCGCCAATTATTTTTCAGATTTGAAACGCAGGTGATATTTTTCGCAATAAGTTCTTTATAGGTCTTTTAAGATCTTTATTATCATTATTATTAAATTGATTATCAATTTAACTCAACATAATACTACTTTCAGCTCTAGCTAAAAATACTGCGTTTCAAATCTACAAAATAACACAGTTCAACAAATAGTGACTTTTTTTCGGACACCAAAACGAGACTAGTCATTTCCCGTAGTCTTTTGGACGCTGAATACGAATCCGGTTTCCAAATTGCTCCATCATGTCATAATTTTGAGAAATTTATAGTTAAAGAGCAAAAAAGGGCTATTTTCACGAATTTTGTTATATTTATTACAACTACGATATGTGACGTGGTGGTGAATTTTGATTGCAATAAAACTTCTCTCTAATCAGCGCTTCGTTGGCTAAGCTACGAAGTGTATATATATAAATTCACACAAAAATAAAAATATTATTAGGCAAATAAAATCCAGCCCGACCGTAAAGAGCTCATATTTTTATATGCATATTGTGTTGTTCACTTATTCGATCTATATTTACTCATTAATTGAGGACCTGGATACAATAACAGCGTAAGTAGAAAAATATTTCATGTTCGTTTCCTAAAGTTATGGACGTTTAATTTACAATCAGAGATTGCTTTTGTAAATACTTGTTCTATAATTGTATACATATTTAATTATTATTTATTTATCTTAATACGAGAAAAAATATCGTAATATCATCCATGGCGAGTGCAAATTGTACACTGAGTCAAGATTTGCAGGTATATACTCGCCGAGACGTTTGAGATTCGACGCGGACTTGGATACGTGAGGAATTACGAAGCTCGCAACTGTTTGAGAATTCATGGCACTGTCCCGTACCGGTAAAGTATCCAGATCACTCGATCGCCAACGGCGAATTCCTAAGAATTCCTTATATCGCTGAAATAACTGGTGTACGTGCCTGAGAGGTGGAAGCGACTTCAATTTCTGTCCCCGAGGAGTGAAATTCGGGACGCGGAAAAATTTGCACGCCACGAAGGCTAGCGGTTTCACTATCGTGAGTGCGGACGTCGCCGGCTCCTCTGGCCGGACAGATAGTCGATATTTCCGCGGAACATATTTAAGCATGGCATTTAACAGTAACACTGAACACGTTACCCGACTGACCTTTCTCCGAGCCGCAAACGCCACGCCTGTACGCGTGTTTGATTTTCCGCACAGGATGCACGGGTGCACGCGTATTATCGAGTGAGCTTCCGCTATTTGCGAAAGGTCAGCCACGAGAGGTCGAGTCCAAGATTCTCGTGGGTGAATACGTGAGGGCTCGGCCGAGTATCGTCGAATTATCGGGTGCACCGTCCTCGCCACCGTGTTTAGAATATCTAGATATTAGTCAGCGCGGAAGCCACAAATAATGACGGCATTTAACGTACGGGATAATAAAACGGACAGGAAAATATAGTTGGTAAACCGTCTTTAATCGAGGTTCTACCGCGCAATCGAAAGAGATATATCGAGTGGCGTTCACTCTGTTTTTTCACGCGCGGGATACTCCCTGCGCGTGCGATCGCGCTTGAGGGCTCTCTTCCTCTCGCCCCCCCCCCTCTTTCTCTCTCTCTCTCTCTCTCTCTTTCCTCACGTTGTTTACCTAAACCCGTTCCAGCAGTTTCATCCAATTTCGCAAGCGTAGCGAAGAAGTAAAGTCCCACACGAAGGCGAAAACACTCTATAGAGTGAGTTGTTCGTGATCTCATCGCGGTCAGCGGTATCCTCTCATAGGCGGATGGCATGTCTACTGGGTGTATTCCGCAAATTTTTTTTTTTTGCTAATGAGAAAAAATGCGTGACCGAAGGTGTGGCTGACGTGATACGTTTCTCCATTTACGTAAAAGCTACGTGAAACGTTGCGTCCGTTCGGCGCGATGATGATCGTTTTGCAACATATATGACAACACGTGGCATATATATGAACGTTCTACGGCTAAAATTTGTTACACCTTGTAGGGTAGGTAGTCATGTTAAAGTCGTTAGAGCGGACGATCGATAATTGACGATACGTCTTCATTGTCCGAGAGCGAACAGCGACAGATGATCAGTGAAGGTGTTAAGTGCCACCCACGATACTTACAGCTTGAGTAACTCGACATTAGGTGAATCTAAGTATGCACTTGCTTTCCGATTTTTCCGTTTCCCTTCGTTCCTTCTCGTACTTTTCCTTCCTTCGAAGATACATTAGTTTTAAGAGTACCGACCGATATTTCAATATTTCATAGCAGCAGCATTGCTGGTGTATTTGCATATTTTTGCCTATCTCTCTAGTGTAATGTTTGTTAATACATAGTAAATTAAATTAAATTAAATTAAATTAAATTTCTACGTTGTAGACTGTAATCATGTGTACGCTAAGAGTGCATTCCTTTCTGATATTAAAAAAATATAGTGAATATTGTAGATTTATCACGACATATATTTTAAAAATTCGTCAAACGTGAGTTCTAAAGTTTAGAGTTCTAGATTTGGTACCGTGCAAGTTGCGTGAAGATTTAAAAATCAATTCCAATAATCGTACGTAAAAATTTTTGTTGATAAAAAAATTGAAAGGCCATTGCTTCTGGACTAAATATGTTCCGAAAAGAAAGAGATTTAAATTATTTCTTTGTATGTGGACTTTATTTTTACATAAAGATCACTATATTTTTAAAACGATGAAAAAGAAAAATGTATTTGGCTATTTCTCGTATATTCCAACGAGAAAGCATTATTTTCAATCTGTATTTTTCCCATTATGACAACCATTATTTTAATCACAATGCAATTATTCGTCCGTGAATAGAAATGTTTCAATAGTGAAAAATATTTGTACAAATAACTTGTCCGCTAGAAGAAGTAAAAGATATGTAAATTAATGAATGAAATGATAAAATTCATTAAAAGTCCCAAATGTTGCACTTACATTCAAAAATTTAGTGCCGAATAAGAGGATTTAAAAAATGTAAAAATAAGATATAAAATTTAATCCAATTTACATTAAACATTGCACATATTTCAAATCACCTACATTGAATTTTGCACACTCTCTTTTATATCCAACAGTGACATTTATACATTCTGTTGCTAGAATTCAGTCTGTACATGTGCAAATGTATTCTCCTTGCAAAATAGATTATTGGCCAGCTGCTTTAAAATTGCTTCTTTCAATTTCGTTTTTATGCAAAACGCGAAATGATTATCGGCACGAAATCCCGATGCGTCGGGAGCCAACGTGAAAGAATATCGAATATGCCATTGCAGATTACATTTAGTCGTGATTCCTGCGTTTCATATCGGTGGATAATTACATCACCGACTGTCAATAATTGGTCGGTGACCCGTGCGCGAGATGTAAAGTAATGACTCCTGTATTGCCTGGCATTGCCGCGCGGTATCCATATGTCAAATTGTGATGTGCCCTTCTGTACGCGCGTACACGTACAGTATAACTCGTATGTTTATTGTCGATCTGTTTGTCTGCGAGTTAGGTGCAATGAACTGCTGATAACTGAGAGTTATTAACGCGCGCGATCCGACGAATATACGCTCCGGATAAATTTAATCGGTGTGGCTTATCGGCGAACGAACATCGCCAAGTGTTATGCTGAAAATAAAAGAGAAAAATAGGAGAAAAATTAAGACGGAAAAAAATTGAGAGTTCGAGACTTCGAAAAACGCATTGTTATTGCGCGAGATTTGCTTGAGAAATCATTATCTTTTCAAATGCAACGATAATCTATTAATTAATTAAATGTAATTTTTTTATGATAGACGAATATATATCATTTTTTCTAGCGAATTCAATTAAACTACTTGACGTAATACTTTTTCAAACCTTTAGCTGTTAATACGAATAGCTGTGCAAATCCATACACGGTCAGTTAATCCAGGAAAAATTTCATTATCGCGTATTTCGCGCTTGGCCCAAAATTGCGAAATACATTATGCGGATTACCGCGCAACCTCGTAATCGCGTTAATGATTTGCGGTACGTTCGCTAATGATCACCGCCTCGTATCGACTGTGGTAGCGAGAGACGGGAAAAGGCACCGGTAGAAAACGAGTGTAAAAGAAGAGGCGCAATAGTGTAGAGTGTAGTTGCAATTAATACCGCGTGTTCGCCCACGGGAAATACAAGGGCACGCGCGTGGTAGACTTTTCGGATGAAAATTATCGCGACGGAACGGCGCGAAGCGGCTGGTTCGATTCGCGCCGTTTACAACCGCCAGTTAAAATTAGCCTTGCAACAAGTTATATTGGTACATGCCGTTTACCCGCGATACCCGTACCCACGAAATTCCGAATTCCGGTTGGAAGCGGCGAATCACGCGCCTGAAATTGTAATGTTCGTGATAGTCCGCGTAACGCTACATACCGTAATAATTCCATCTCGTATAGATTTCCCGGCTTGGCTAATTATTATTTCCCTGTGGGCCGGGAGTATCGCATCGATGAGCTTCCCCTTTTGCAAATTTCAATTTCGATACATGCATTCGCACAAAAATATGTATAGACGAAAATAACGTACCTAGAGATGTTTATGGCAATGGCGAATATGAAAACAGGTATTCTGCGAGTAATTAATGTCATAAACAAGGGCTGCATCATAAATTTGTTGAGATGTAACTAATACAGTATAGAAAAATAGAATCCAGTATATATATAGTATATTGTTTTCACAAATTATCCTGAAAAACAACGCTCCTCAATTTTTATTTCTCTCTCTCTCCCTCTCTCTCTCTCTCTCTCTCTCACACACACACAGACACACACACAAACATACACACACACACATACACACACGTTTTGCACAAGCGGATTGAACGTTTTGTACGACCGATTACACGCGGCGTATCGGCGCTGCACAGCGCGTACTTCGATAATAAATAATAACGATCTGGAAAATTTTTTTTGTAGTGGTCGGCTGCAGGATGGGGCCGAAAAACAAAATAGGAGAGGCCAGGCTCGTTGCGGGTGAACACTGGCCTTTCCTCCCACACCTTTTTTTTGCAGTGTTTTCACCCACACCGGCTGCACTATTTATTCGCGTTGCACACGGCACTGCCGATTTGCATCAGTTTGGGAAGTGAACGAATAATTATTTTAGCAACAGCAACACTGGCGTTGTCGGCGACACCGGCGGTGTGCGCAATAGCACCACCGACAACGGGGTGGTTTAATCAGCCTTCCATTGTAATGTTGACAACTATAACGGAAATGCTGAATAGAAGATTAGACTCGAACTAATGGGTTCTATAGGGGATTTGGCTCGAAATAGGAAATGGGCGGAGTGATTCTAGTCGAGCGAGCGATCTAAGGCTAAACAGACTTGAATTTCGCGTTTGACTCTAACGGCCCGTTCAATGGCGCAATCTCGCGTGGCGTATCGTATTCGCGATACTACCGAAGCCGTGAAATATAAATAGCTATAAATGTATTCTTCTTCCAAAATTAACCTTAAATCCACAAATTTTACAATAGTACATTTAGCAACAAGCTAATGTGTCAGCGTCGTCTAAAAGCAATCTATAATGATGGAACATTATCCGTCGCGAAATAAGTGAAATATTTCAGAACCTCTAATGGCAAACAATGATTTGCTTTTAATTTCTCATTCTAATCCTATTTACGTATCGACCCTGTGTAAGAATGTGTTGAGTATTTGTAACCAACAGTTCAAAAGCTCTATTAAGCTGACAGGACCAAATCAGCAAAATCAAACCGAAACTATCGGATTATTTAGTACTTTTTTTGTACTAATTTATATCACCAATAATAATTTTGTACCCCGTGCCATTTCGAAAAAAACCGTGGCGCTGTTACCTTAATATTAAGCTAGCAGGATCACAATAAAAAAAAAGAATAGAAGAAAAACAAGTACAGAAATTCAAAGGGCTGAATTTGTACCAATTTGTACCACCAAAAAAAACTTAAAATATTCATTCCTTCTGCTTCAAACAACCCCCAATTGAACTCAGCCCTATTAGGTTCAAGAGTAAAGTACACTTTCTTATCAGCAGAATCGATCGTTATTTGTTCACTCGACGTGGCATAATTTGTACCATCAAAATATAAAAGAGTGACCGCAAAATCAGTGGTTTTTTTGCCTTTTTGGTCCCATAATATTGGAACTGAATTGTGTGTCAAATGATATCTTATGACAAGACATCAAAAATTTTTAAGTTGAGGTGAGAATTGATTCCAGAGATATGGGAGGTCAAAGTAGTCAAAATTCATTAACCCGTCAGCCCGTACGCTTTAGAGCACGAACTTTCCTTTCAGTCCGATTATTTAAAACTTCGTATCCGGGGGTTTTGCTAGCTGCTGACAATGAATTTAAAGTCAGATTTTTTAAATTCATAATGGCCGATTTAATATGGCGGACCATGTATTTACAAAATGTTTTAATTTCTTTTTTTTGTTAAGTAAATCGATCCACAAGTATGTGTGAAAACACATACTAAGATTTAGTATCCTTGATTTTGTTCCTTGGAAATGGTTATGGATATATTACATATATCAAGATTAGAGGTATATGTATCCCATGATATTGGCCATATCAAAGGAACCACACAACTGTCATAACGTGACTGCAGCAGCCGACAGTTCGAGCACCACTTTCACATGTACAATAATATTCTGTAACTGAATCTCTTCCTGTTTTAGTTGCACATCCCCTCCACATGCTGGCATAATAATGAATTTTAATTTCTTTGACTTCCCATATCTCTGGAACCAATTCTCACCTCAACTTCAAAATTTTTTGTGATTGATATCTTGTCATAAGGTATCATTTGGCACACAATTCAGTTCCAATATTCAAAAATAGGCGATTTTTGCGGTCACTCTTTCAAATTTTGTACTCCTGCTGTTTCTTCGAAAACCACCCCCAACCCCTATCAGTCTCAAGAGTAAAGAACCTTTTGCAACCAGCAGAATCAATCGCTGCTTGTACATTGGACACGATATAATTTGTACCGCATGTAAAAATGTAAAGTTTCAAATTTTGTACCCCCGCAGTTCCTTCGGAAACCACCCTCATCTTTTATCAGTTTCAAGAGTAAAGTACCCTTTTCCACGAGCAGAATCAATCGCTACTTGCACATTCGATTCGGGATAATTTGTACCGCAAAAATATAAAATTTCAGATTTTGTACCCCCGTCGTTCGTTCGGAAACTACCCCCGACCCCTATTAGCCTCAAGAGCAAAGTACCCTTTTCCACGAGCAGAATCAATCGCTACTTGCACATTCGATTACAGATAATTTGTACTGCGAAAATATAAAGTTTCAGATTTTGTACTCCCGCCGTTTTTTTGAAAACCACTCCCGATCCGAGGTACTTATTTTGTACTACTTTGTACTGTTAAAAATAATTTTTTGTATCCTGTGCCATTTAAGAAAAATCGTGGCGCTGTTTAATATAAAGCTATATAACAGGGCAAAAAATAATCAAAAATTAACAAAGAGGATACAATTAGTACTGAATTTGTACTGTTTGTGGGAACGTTAGCATGCATGTGTTTGGGTAATTAAAAATATAGATTTAAATAATTAGAATCAATTAAGTATCTCGAATCGGGAGTGGTTTTCAAAAAAACGGCGGGGGTACAAAATCTGAAACTTTATATTTCCGCGGTACAAATTATCTGTAATCGAATGTGCAAGTAGCGATTGATTCTGCTCGTGAGGGGAGGGGGAAGGGTACTTTACTCTTAAGGCTAATAGGGGTCGGGGGTAGTTTCCGAACGAACGACGGGGGTACAAAATCTGAAACTTAATATTTTTGCGGTACAAATTATCCCGAATTAAATGTGCAAATAGCGATTGATTCTGTTCGTGGAAAAGGGTAGGGAAGAATGGGATAATTACGAACGCGGGGTAATCCCGGACGACGTCATTTCAATACTTTACACTCCTTTTAGCTCTGTGCACCAGCGCTCTCTATGTAGCTATCCTAACGTTTAATGTTGCCCTGAAGTCTAAGGCGAAAGAACGCGCACACTGTTCAAGATAAAAACCGTTAAATTATTTCGATCGATTTGATGTAATTTTTGTCTATTAGATAATTAGATAAATCACGCTAATCTTTTAGGCTTTTGAATTATTGTTACGAATAATTTTGTTAGAATAGAAGATCTACTAAAGAATGCATCTAATAACTTCAAAATATGACTGTTCAGTAGTTTAAAATTTTTTTCTAGTTTTACTAAAAATACCTGTTTGGGGTAATTACGAACGATCTAACTGGGGTAATTGCGATCGTTCGGTATTACGCCTACCAGTTGATTTTCTACAGAAAGTTG
>NJRP01000056.1:308806-354122 GCA_003063835.1 Aphaenogaster floridana
TACTTTGCTCTTGAAACTGATAAAAGGTGGGGGTGGTTTCCAAAGGAACCGCGGGGGTACAAAATCTGAAACTTTATATTTTCGCGGTACAAATTATATCGTGTCCAATGTACAAGCAGCGATTAATTCTGCTGTTTGCGAAAGGTTCTTTACTCTTGAGACTGATAGGGGTCGGGGGTGGTTTTCGAAGGAACTGCGAGGGCACAAAATTTGAAATTTTATATTTTGATGGTACAAATTGTGCCACGTCGAGTGCACAAATAACGATTGATTCTGCTGATAAGAAAGTGTACTTTACTCTTGAGCCTAATAGGGCTGAGTTCAATTGGGGGTTGTTTGAAGCAGAAGGGATGAATATTTTAAGTTTTTTTTTGGTGGTACAAATTAGTACAAATTCAGCCCTTTAAATTTCTGTACTTATTTTTCTTCTATTCTTTTTTTTATTGTGGTCCTGCTAGCTTAATATTAAGGTAGCAGTGCCACAGTTTTTTTCGAAATGACACGGGTTACAAAATTATTATTGGTGGTACAAATTAGTACAAAAAAGTACTAAATAATCCGATAGTTCCGGTTTGATTTTGCAGATTTGGTCCTGCCACCTTAATAGAGCTCAGTTCAAAATGTTCACGACGTCCACAACACGCTCTTCAATTTCTTGCGTTTGTCTTCATTACTCGCAAACGAGATTGGCAGCATGCATCGCGCGATTAAGACCGTATGACATAACTTACGAACAAAATATAGCAACAGCAAATTTTCCGATAGGTAAATATTTATCGACGGTGTAAGTAATAATACCCGGCAGTGGAAAGTAAACGTTTGCACGGGAGAAAAGAGGGCGTCGTTGATACGGTAAACAACGACGTACAATATATTATTACTTGCCAGAGCAGGTATTCGAGGTACAACGATAACACTTGATATTCATAAAACCAACCAGCGAGCTAGCACACTTGCCGCCTAACACGGAAGCGCTGAGACAAGCATGCGCTTCTGTATAACTCAATAACGCTTATGTAAGGTGTAAGGCTTTATGTTTTATTTTGTTCGGTCCCGAGCAAAGAGTATGACGACCGCGACGAAGTTCTCCCACCGAGAAGCAAAAAGTTGCAATCCGAAAATGCAACGAATAGATTAATACTAAACCTACCGCCGGTCAAATGATTGTTTTTAAACTTTTGATAAAAATTCTGCATTCAATGTTATCGCTTTTCCTCAATTGACTTCACGACTTTTTCTTAATATACATATAATCGGGTTCGGTTGAAATAGGTATATATAAATTGTCGGTAGCTTTAATGTTAAGAGCAACCAATTTTTTAAAAAAAGTAATTCAGATAGTCGAATAAACACGATTATAGATCGCTTGAAATTTATTACAATACTTTTTCAAGGATATATCTTTAATCCGTTTTTTTGCTGTATTTTTTTATAACAACATTCTGTTAAATATATTAACGAAATATGTATTAATGAAAATATTAACTCGAATAAATATCATGTGAAACAATATTTTACTTTAATCCCGTGCTTATAACGTTTACGCTCCAACACGGCCGAACGGTTTTACATGACATTATGTGGCTTTATGTTAATTTTAATTAATAATTCGGCGTCACGAGTATTTATTGGCGCGCAAAATGCGATTTGAGATAATAGCATGGCAATGGCTTAAGGAAATAGTACATGATAAATATCAACGTAATATTTTGAAGTAATTACATCGGCGTTTCTTCTTGTAATTTCATCGTTTAGAAATCGATAATCCGCATTCCGATAGCTGGAATAAGGACGATTTTGCGAAGAATATAAGGTGCTATTACATTTACTAGGGTCACAGGAACCTCACCGGCCGTAAAAGTATTTTTACTGCGACATTATATATATATATATATATATATATACAGACAGGGTTCAGCTATCTTCTTCTGCCCTCGGCCGATCCGCGCCGTGGAAATCGCTTTTCAAATCGCTGTTTACGTAACCGTAAAAGGACAGTGGCGGATCGAGGGCAGACAAAAGAGTGCGACGACACGGAACGAAGAAAGCGACTATCGCGGGAAAAGTACGGTGACGAAGGGTAAAGAAACGACAGAGAGAGGATTAGCATAGATATTGAAGCTGGAAAACATTTTTAACTTTGTGGCCATATTAAGAAGAGTTACCATCTCTATTAACTTCGTGATATTTGTCTCGTGGATTTTTTCATAAATATGTGATTTATCAAACAAACAATAGATTTACATTTATCTTCTGTACTAATATTTAAAAAAGACAGTAAAATTATCTTAATTATATCAAAATCAGAAAGATAAAAATACACTCCTCAATAAAATAAAAGAACTATGCGCGCGCGGTGGCAAATAAGAAAATTTATGTAATGCGAAAAATAATCCTATAGAGAAATTCTCGAAAAGTTAACCAAAAACTATAATGGCGTTCAAAGAAATGCGAAAAGAATTTTACTAATGCAATAATAGATAGGAGAAATGGTCAATGAAAACGAGCAATGTATATGATGGAATATGAAATTAAAACAATTATAATTTATTGAATATGTAAAAAGAGACAAAAAATAGATTAAATTGATGATAAGAGATATAGACGTTTCGACTGTACTTAGTCTTACTCATTATACATAATAGATGTTGTAAATTAATTTAAATTATAAAGAAATTATATAACAATAAGTAAAAGTAACAATAAATTAATGTGACACATCATGAAAAACATAAATATAAGATAATTTAACATGGATCTAAAAATACAATTGATTAGTAACAATGCAAACAATTTAAGAGGCCATGACCAAGGTCAGATAATAAAAATCATGTTACACAATAATGGTAAATATTAAACGGTAATTCTGGTCGGTGATTTTAAAGTCAATATCGTAAAATAAAAAGATGAAAAAACTCATTGCTCGTTTGGAAGCGAAAATCAGTTGAGTCCATAGTAATTCAAAGGTTGTCATCAAGATTGAGGAAATGAAATTACCGTTATCGTCAAAAAGTCTGTGGTCCAATAAATAATAAAAAGATGTCCCAAATTCAACGTGCGAGAGTTAAATTCGAGTGGAAGAATAAAAGATCTGATTAGCTATTACTGACGTGGTGTCAAAGGCCTCTTTGTCTGGCGATAGTAAGTCTGCCGAAGAATTTTACTAAATCTCACAGAAAATGCTTATAACTTCAAAGTAACATCATTACAGTTTTATCATGCCCGGATGCATCAACGACAGATCGGTAAATGTCCTTTCTCGTTTCGAGTATAAATCGAATTTAAGTAAAAAGATAATGGATCTTCGAGCGGAACGTTCTTTCTGGATTTTCGCAAAAGATTCTCGACCGCGCAATTGAATTCCGTCGAGTGTGCTTGAAGGTTGACCGTCACTGACGGCGAATTAGCACAGTCTCCATTATTTAAATCCAGTGGATATAAAAGGGGGATCAAGGCTAAGTCGCACTTCGAGATATTGGCTGCCGAAACCAGCCAGCGAAACTTCCGTGCATCCTTACGTGGATAGAAAAAAAAGAACGACAAGAAGAAAGAGGCAGAAGAAGAGAGATGAACGTGGCACGCGATAGACAAGAAAGAAGAGATCGACGCGAAAAATCTATCGAATAAAATTCCGGCAATGGTGGCGCAAAGACCGGCAAGCGCATCCGGTTCTTATATACCCTTCGATACTTCGTGCTCTTCGTCGGCAAAGAGGGTCGGTGTACGCAAAAAAATATCCAGAAAAATAGAGTACGTATTATCATTATGGCTTTCCGCACATAGATAGTTTACGATATCATAAAAATTCCATCGCCGTGCACTTACAGCACGTATTGAGTGTATACAACAGCTTTCCCGCAGAAGGTGGTTCGCGTCGATTTCTGCATTTCTCTTGTATCATATCGGAGCAAGAGCTTTATCATCATTTAAATTCTAACCCTCCCCGTGGAGGATATCGCGAGCGATCGATTTCTCGGCTTATATAATGGACAATTTGAATTTACAAAATTTCGCTGCGAGCTAGCTTTATTCTCCACCCTTTTCGTGCTATGTAAGCGCGTAATCTACTCGTACATCTGTGGATATACAATGTCCGCAGTAATGCACGGAAATCGTCAGAGAAAAACATGACGGGTTTCGATCGCGAAATTCTATGCGCCGCAAGGCTCGACGCAACTTGGAACTTGTAAACGTATGCATATGATCTTTCTTCTTTCTCTCTCTTTCTCTCCCGCTCTTTCTCGCGAACGGTAGTCGCGTAAAGCAGTTACCTGATTCCCAGCGAGTAAACCGTCGCCGTTTGATTTTATTTAAACACCTTATTTACGTGATGTATAGGCGCTGCCGGCTTTAATATCAGCCCTCTCCGATAAATCCCCGCTTTTTCTAGACATTGCGATCATATTGAAGAACGCAACCCTCTGCTACGCACATACCAATCCCCTATCTTGCATTCCTATCTTTCAAGATTCCCATAAAAATATATCGCGAAAGGTCACCTGATTATAGAGACTGTTCATGTTCTCTTCTGATTTTGAGGATTCTGTTGATGCAAAGAAACGAAGGAACGGATGATTGCAGCATTAAAAAGAGACAAGTCACATCGAGGCTTATTATCCTCGTTTTTGTTTGAGTAAAGTTTAAATAGAGTACATATACCATATAATTGCAAATAGCAATACCGAAGGCAAAGCCCCTCCCCTGCACCCCGCTATAAAAGCACGTTTTATTGATAAAACGTCTGGGCATAATCACATAATAAAATACACATAATCACCTATTAATTTTTTATAAATTAATAAATGGCTGTTCTACAAAGACAGTTCATAAAATGACTAAATTGAACCAGCCAGAATCTAAAACGATGTACAAATCATCACGTTTGACAATGTGGCGAGTCGCTTGTTAGCGTTTTATAAAAAGACTAAAATTCTTAGCCAGATTGTAAAATATTTTTAACCATTATTTGAGAATATGGCCGCACTTTATAAAAACGTTTAGAAGTTTTATAAAAAGACGGATTTATAATAATCTGGCTACGACATATATATATCGCTAATTAAAAAAAATATATATATATGTATATTCTTTAGAAATTGAAATGCCGATAATGATGCAAGATGTATTCAATTTCTTTTTCGATGGAGATATTCCAAATATATCAAAAATATCCAACATTTTAAAAGAAAAATCCTAGAAAGAGAAAGAATTCTCACGTGTCTCGTATGAAACGTATCATCCGCGAATGTCGCGCGTTTCAAGTTTTGTATTATATAAATCCAAACCAGAACATTCGTCTGGATGGGGCGAGGTAGCATTCGGGAAATCCGCGCGACGTTATAAACGTGTTCTGCGATTTCCCGAACGAATCCCGCGCTAGCACAGAGACAAGAGAATAAACGCTTCGCTTGTGGCGTTCAGAACCGTTGCTGGACCGTTGCCAGGAAATAGCGAAATTGATAAAATTTGCCAAGTAGAACCGTCGCTTCTCTCTCTTCCTCGCTCTCGTCCTCTCTTTCTCGTACCGCTTTCTCGTAAGATGACAGTTCTGCTAGGTCAACAAACTCACTCGAGCAATCGACAAATTGTTACAGACGGCTCGCGACTTCGCACGTTATTATTTCTCACTTCTTTTTCCGTCCAGCTCATTCTCGTCATTATCATTTCGCGTCATTCCAAATGACAACGCTTCTTTTACCTGTCTGACATGACCAATTTCAATAATAAGAATATAATTTTGATATGATGCCACATCTGAAAGTGCGGTGCCGATAAAAAAGAAGACATGTGACGATATTCTTTGTTCAGTATTCGCATCAATCTCGTATACGCGTCAAGTATGATTCACTTTTAGAATGAGATACAATGACGGAAGAGAAGAATACAAACGGGGGTGCAAACAGATCTAAAACTCGCAAACCCGTTGGACCGCGCAAAAAGCGAGGATGAAAAAGCCACCCGAAAGAAGTCCGTTTCCCTGTTTATCTCCACTTTATTACGGAACGCATGAGATATTTCGCGTATTCGAGGCGCATTTCTGTATATAATGCTCACGCACACACGGCCGTGCACATACGCGCAAATTACGCACGGTCCACCGCTCGGCCCTGCCTGGCGGACCACCCTCACGGCTACTCTACTGCAGCGTCGGCTGTTTTGCCGCGGCGTAAAGTACTTAATGGCGAGGCGGGACTTAAAAAAGGATCAGGGGGCGCGAATGCGAGCGCGAGCGAAGGAACGAGTGGCGTAATAAGCCGCTCCGCGAAGAAATTATATTTTATGATTGCAGCAACGTTTAAGCCGCCTACAATGCGATGCGTCCGCTCGCTCGCTCGCTTGCTCGCTCGCGCACAATTATTCCATGCATTCTAAGCCGCGATTACGAATGCCTAGCTCGCCTTTCTATCGCCTGCTCTATCGTGCATCGCGCCCCGTACCACTTTGCGTCCATCGATCTTACAAACTTTGATAAACTCGGCACTTTTATCTCTCTTTATAGTCACACGAATTCTTCGTTTTTTTTTTATAAAGACCTATTTCATAAAAATCTTGGGAAGAGATTGAATAATTTTTCGATAATAAACCTTATAAAATTAACAGTTTTCACACGCTAATTCGCGAAGAATTAGGAATGTCACGAAACGACGTGTAAACCCTTGATCTTGAATTCTGAATGATAATCTTGCTCTTTCGAGCGGGAATGCGAGACAGCGTGTCGCCTTAAATTCAGAAACCACCCGGCGCACTTACCAATTCTTCGTGCACTTGCCCGGACGAGTAAAACTGGAGGAATAGCCTTAGTTTTGTCAGGTGGATGGAACTCCACCGCGAAAGTAGAGCTGGCGTTGCGGCAGTGACGTATGCGCGTTTTATAATGCAGAGTACGCGAACTCACTTTGCCGCGGCCGCGCGAAAAGGAACTCTAGAAGACGGCCGGGAAGACGAACTCGTGCGTAAACGTTGTCGTACCTCGTAAATCTTTTTTCATACATTTTCACGTGGTTTTCTCTTAAGAGCGCTGAGTACACGCTCTCCTCGTAAATGTTTAAACCGCTCATTACTTTGGCCGTGCGCCATAAGAACAATAATGGGCGAGAGCACGGCCGGTAAGCTCCCTTCGACGTTACGTCGTCTAGCGGTTGATAGGATTTAACGAGGTATCTGGCACTTTCATGGGACCGTCCGACGAGACGATGAACGGATTCTGTCGGACGTTAAGCCGCGAAGGAAACCGCCGTTGGAGTTAGGCCAGCGCGTCAAAGCGGTCCGATCGATTCAATTAGGTTGATTCCGATTGACTTAAAAGGCATTAAAGCCCGGGATCTAATCCCATTCCACCGTCGACCGAGTTCCGCGCGCACGGTCCTCCTCCTCGACTCTCCTCTCCACATGTACTCGGCCTTCTTTCTGCGGTGCTTAGGAAGTTTTCAGTGGCTATACGAGAATCGGTCGGCGGCGGCTCTAGTCCTTTCCCCGCTCGGGGACGGTTTGTCAGAAACGTTATTGGGACAGCGGTACGTTATCGGACCTGGAACGAACGTGTTCCAGACACGTTTACGATCGGCGAACAGTATATCCCCCGTCCCCGAACTTTTCACATAAAATGATTTACAGTCGCGCGATAAGTCGCGCGTTTTATTTTTAATCCTATCCTACGTCACGAAAATTGTCGAACGACAGTGTTTATAGGTATCGGCGTCTCCTAGTTTTCCATTAAGTTCCTGGAAAATTTACGGATTACGAGTTATGCTCACATGAATACAGAATTACGTGTACAAATTTAAAAAGTTTTGTTCGTGTTCGGTAAAAATTTTCGTTTGCGGTCTTACGCATAAGCAGATCTATTCTCTTTGCGTTAGCGACCGATCGCATTGCGAGCTTCCTGTTTTAGCGAGATATAAATCGTCGATGCAATACTATTACGTAAAATCTATATTCTCGCTATACAAGACGATACCGCTAACGTTTTTTTCCTGCTTCTTCAGAACATCCTATTACCGCCTTTTATCTCTGCACGATTCACGAGTCGCTTCTTTAGGGGCTCTAAGATGAAATTTCCTTCCCTTGTGACACCCCAGTCTCTTTCACCCTATCCATATTTCTCATCTCTTGTTGCAAATCTACCTTTTCCGACACGATATTTGATAATCGATGAAATATTTCTCCCGCGAGGGAGTTTCTCTTACATCTTTTTCTCTGCTCAATATCGGCTTTAAAACCCCACGCAGAAACTTTATATCGCGATTGAAGAATTAGATTAGACAAATGCAATTTCTTGTCAGATCAACCTAATAAAATATAAGTTTATATAA
This sequence comes from Aphaenogaster floridana, assembly GCA_003063835.1. Classification (NCBI taxonomy): domain Eukaryota; kingdom Metazoa; phylum Arthropoda; class Insecta; order Hymenoptera; family Formicidae; genus Aphaenogaster; species Aphaenogaster floridana. The sequence goes on from NJRP01000056.1 coordinate 317,119, forward strand.
AATAAGATTTAGTTATAGAGAGAAATATCTTTCTAGTTACTTCTGTATATATTCTCACTCTTTAAAACAAAACCTTCCAGTCATTTCACCAGGTTGATGCTCTAGAAATAAAAGGAACATTTTCTTCGAAAATCGATTAAAAGTATTAAATAAATCCAAGTATTGAATCGACACCAAGTTTCCGAAAATATCACAAAGAGTGATCCATAGAAATAGATAGCCTTGAAAAAGAGAAGATCTTAGGAACGAATCGAACGATCAGATCTGGCGTTTATTAAAAGTCGCGAGCTTAGCAAAATTTTCGTCTCACCGGCGAATACATTTTTCCTTATCCTAGACGATGACAGGGATTTATAGGGAAGTTCGGTCATCTCTCTTTACTGGAAGGCTACAAAATTCGCACTTTCGTTATACGACGCCGACATACGCGGTGGAGCAAACAGCTTTTTCGAGGGGTTCTCGCTACTTATACAAAGGCGAGTTACGAGCTTCGCGTTCGCGTTCGGTAAAAGCCGCAATGTGCGCGCGCGCTTGTCATAGAGGAGCGTCACCGGGAAAATTGCTCTTCGCAATGCCGAATCAAAGCCTGGCGGTGCGTGAATCGACACTGTAAACGGTTTTAGCCATCGGCCGATTTATAGCGTATGCACGAGAGGACCACCATTAACGTAGACAAAGTTCCTGTTCAAATTGCAGGTTGGCACGAGTAAACGCTCCAGGATTGCGCGAGAGAACGTTTTGTTGCGGGTTTTCGTTCCAAACTATTCGCCACGCATCTCTGAGTTTTATTTTCGCGACAATGTATTCCATTACAAAGTTTCATAAATTCGTTCGATATTTCGAAATTAATCGCTATCTTTGGACATACGTTCTTTCATACTGTGATATAATTATATTAACTAGAATATCGGATTTCTCTCTAAATTTGTTGAATTGGTCTCGTATCAGCAATTGAATCAAACTATAATTTTTTTCAAATTTATAGAAATCTATCAATCGTTCTATTTACTACTATAATTACTAACAAAATGAATACACTAAATACTTCATTTTACATACGCATGTTGTGTATATGTGTATAAAATTATCGGCTTACTTTGAAAATAATTCGCAACCTAGTTTATATGTAGTGTTTACTTGCATAAGCTTACAAGAGCGAACGCTTTCGTGAACATTTGTATCGTGCTTGCAGTAACGCAGAACTTTAAACGGTATTCAAACCGATTTAACTCGCTTTCTGATATTCAGTTTGATCCGACTTTGCGATATATGTATATGTATATATGTATCCTGAGATATTTCTGCAAGAGCAGAAATACAAAAACTAGCGACAAGACGATGTTGCGTCCAACCTATCGATAGGTACTGATCCGTAATATTGAGAGCTCATATCACATCGATCGTCCTGCGCTGACAAATATGTGTTCTATACTGAACGCGCGTCGACATGCGACGAATGGCATGAATTTCAGATATTCAGCTTCTAATCGGAAGAGGGAAGATAGGTCGAGTACCGTGAAAAATCGTCGCGAGATCGAGTTCTAGTGCATTCGATGAGCCTCGCGTCTCCAGCATAGACGCTGAACGAGAGGCACGAACGGGCGGATGGGACGGAATTTAATTAAAAAAAAAGAAGGGGAAGTATATTACAATTTTAAAGGTCTCGCAAATGGAGTGGAATGTCCAATAGTCGGTCGACCTACTCGGAACCACCGCACTCGGGTTAGAATGGTCGAATACCTAGTACGAGACGCTCGAATAAAAAAAGAAGAGATGAAAAGGAAGGAGTGGCAAACGAATAGTGCGGAGCGGGGAAAAAAGTAAAAGAGAAAGACTTCGGAACGACAGTTATTTCAGGAGTGCACGGCACGCCAGCGATAGTTTCGGCGATCCTGAATGTTTTCTCTTTCCCTTCGTTCTTTTTATACCTCTAATCCGACGACAGAGGAGCGTCGTTATTCATCGACGGGCGAACCGAGAGCGGACATTCGAAATTAGATCGCTTTATTTATTATAAACGGACAGGTATCAGTGTTATCTGCGCCGTAATTTATCCCGTCGCGGCAGGTAACGACAGATATGGGGCATAATTTGGAATAAGCAAGAATTTATGGCCGTCGTAAATTCATTCGCGCCGCATTTGTAGTAATATGAATTTTTTGCCGCTCTCATGCCGCCGTTTGCGCGTCGGATTTATCCCCGCGTTCTCGCGTTCCGTATTTAAAAATTCCTGGCGTATTCTCGGCGAGGCATGCACGATCGATGATGCCGCGGGATTGATAATCCTCAAAATCGCTATTGAATTTCCGTCGGATTTATTAGCAATGTAACTCCTAGTTAGCCCGACTCGTTCTCATGACGATGCGGTGAACTTTCGTAGCGTTGACGTAACGGATTTCATGAAAATGTATAATTGATGACTCGATATGCAAAATAGAGGTGAAATTGTGGCGGCGACGCTCATCGACGCTATTCACTGCAATGTCAAACGGTTTATTCCAGAAGTGAGATTTTTCATTATTATTTAAACGTATAGGAAAATGTACATATTTCGTTGTATCTAGCATCTAAAAATAACAAAAAAAGTAAATTAATTTATTGATACAGGATATTATGTTTTACGTATAAATAAGACCATTATATGGGAAATCATGATTAACTGAACAATGGTACCAGATATAACATATGTATTCACACATCAGTTGTCAACCGTCGACTGTCAGGTTACTTTAGATTTTCAATAACTTCTACGGACAAATATATATATAGAACAAATATATATAAGAAAAGTTCAATTTTTATTCAAATATATATATATATATATATATATATACGTGTCCTATACCGCGGCAAATATATCTTTGCATTAGAACGCGGCCCGCATTCGTCGCGAACCAGTGCGACTTATTTGTGTGTACCTTCGCATAAATTCTCCGACGCGGAAACCTGTTAATGTTAATTCGAAATAAAAGCCCGAGGTCGTATCGTAGCCGTAGCGGTTATGCCGTGTCTAGGAAAGGTTGCGCTTCCATTGCAACGCAGAGGGATGTCGAGGAAGAGGGGCGGGGATGCTACTACAGTGGCTTGCAGAGGGTTGTTGTGGTGGTACGCGTTCGTTGGCACTGCAACGCGGTCGGGGGTTTTGTTCGAGGGTTGCCGGCGGAACCGTTGGGTACATCCAGGCGAAACAAGGCACAGAAAGGCAGGGAGGGAGGGAAGGAAGCGCAGCCAGGACCCGTTGCAAAACATAGAAAAAAATATCGTCACGGAATCAGGGTGAGAGAGAGAGAGAGAGAGAGAGAGAGAGAGCTGCGAGCGCGGGGGCAAGCGCGCGGGGAAAGAAAGCAAAAATAAAACGAGCAAAAGTAGAACGTGACCGCGAATTCGGAAGAGTCCGCGTTTTTCTGGACGCGGTATGTGCGAACGTAACTGCATTTAAGGTAGAATATATTGCTCGCATGTATCCTAGGTGTACGCGGTCCGGCCTAAGATTAACGTGCGTTACGTATTCTCGCAAATTATATTTCAAACCGCGGGACGTTCTGTGCGCGAAAATGCGGTTATAAACTTCAGTTATACGGAGGCAGAAAGTTACACGGTATTCATGATTGCAATTTACGAGGAGAAATGCGTGAAAATTAAAAAATATAACAACAAAATTTATAGCTATTGTAAAATCATTGCGTAAAAAAATTGGGATTACTTTATCACAATAATAGTTCTCCTACTTAATAAATATTAATTAAAACCATTTTTAATTGCTAACAATTGATCTTTTTTAGTTATTAATAAAATCATTTAAAAACCATAACCGTTAACATTATTATGTACAAGTATTGCGGTATTGCAATAACCGCACTGCCACAATTTTAGCAATTAATTTTATATAAAACGATCGCATACGTCACATTATTACTTCGCTTTTTGTGTGAATGGAAACTACTAAATGAAAACTTTTAATCTACTTGATGTTCGTATGTATATGACCATTGCACATGATTATTCGAATTACACAATTAGTAAAAATGTAATGTCGAAAGAAGTCGTTTTTATATTTTTTAAATAGGAATCCGTTTTAGAGCGATAATCGCTGCAATATTTCCAACACATGCAAAGCATTATTGTAATCACATCGAAATAGCTTGTTACTACTACTAACTGGATGTTGCAGTCGTACAGCTCATTCGAATGCACGTTGAAAGATTAACGAGGATTGGGTCGTATAAAACGTGCTTTAAGTGACAAGCGACACGCACGCGCACACCCACGTGCACATGGACAGCATGTATGCGCGCAACATGCGCCCGCGGATTATACATCGTCGAGGAAGCCTGAATCACATAGATAAGGCGCAAGAACTGACTTGCGACTGTCGTGACCGTGGAAGTGACGGCAAGAGCGGAATCTCCAGGAATGGTGTCACGAGTGAGAAGTCTAAGCGGATATTCCGTGTTCGATTGATCCTAGTTGACGGTACTGACGAGATATGTACTGGAGGGAGGAAACACGGAGAGATAGAAGCAGAGAACAAAAGAGAGGAGAGAAAGAGAAAGGAAGGAAAGGAGACAAACGACTTTCGTCAAAATGGCCGGAAAACGTTTCGTAACTATTGTTCTTTCAAGGGTGCTATAGCAGAGTAAAGTCGAAGAGACGTCGGCGAGGGAATATTTGGAGAACGATGTTTACCGCTGGAAACTCTTCTCGGCTGCTCACTTTCTACGGTCTGTTCCGAATGTCGGATAGCCTGGCAGCGTCTCTCTGCCTCGCAGCATCGCTGAAAGTTCACACGGCGAAAATGATATCGCGAGAGCGAACGTCGAACTAATTTTATTCTACACGTCGCGCGCACATTCTCACTTCGAGCGAGGCGAAGGAGAATTTCTTCGGCGAAGAATCGGAGAATCACCTGCACCGTACGATTTCTTCCGACGAATAATCATAATATTTGAAATTCGATGTGTCGCGTATAATTGTGCGGTGCATATTCCAATGCTATAAACGTTATGCACACCTGCAGAATTCTTAAAGAATCAATGACGCGAGCGAACGGTTATTCGGGCATGGAATTTGTTAATATTCCGCAATTTCGACACAGTCGAAGCGTTTAGTTAGTAGTCTCTAAGATTTACCTTCAGATATTACTCTACGTGCTCGGCGTAAGAGTCATGTACATCGGCGCAATTACGCTGTTCATTATTTCGAGAATAGCACCTGCTCTTTAAACACTAACTTCACTATGTAGGTCTGGATTATTACGCGAGTTCGCGATTCATACGGTTTTACGGCCAGTTAATAAGGACCGTCGTTAATTATTATTGTAACTCGGATACATGTGTGCATGCATATGAAGCTTTACGTTAAATAATGTATCCATTTCCATGGCAGAACAGAGTATTAACTCTTTCTGATTTTATAATACATATTGATATCATCGTGTTCATTACATGTTAATGTAATGAGCATGTCAATTCATGTACTGTAGAAATATGCTTCTGTTGCTTCTCTTCATTATGTGGAACATAATAAAAAAAAGATTTTAAATAATGTTATAGGTATTTTTTAATTGCGCGATTCCACTTGTGCCAGACACAATGAGTGTGACCTCAATTAAAATTCCGGAAAGGGATTTACTGGGCACGTCCTGCAAATAATTCTTAAATTACATAATAAGCGCGCCGCGGCCATTTTACCTACGTCGAATAAGACGAATGTTTTCCGCGACGTAATCTCGTTTAACGCGCAAAGATTTAATCTCATTTCTAACCGAGCAGTAGCTACCTTTCCCCATTCTTCGTTTCGTTCCTTTTTCCGCTTCGCTCCACAAACGAATGCGAGCTCACTGGGCAGGTAGGTGTACTTAACGCGAACGTTGCCGCGTCGCCCTACGTTGCGAATTAATTGTTTCGCTAATGCGGCGGAAGAATTCCACGACCAGAGAGAGAGAGAGAGAGAGAGCAAGAAGAAAAAGAGAGAGAGAGAGGACGGTCGATCCAATCAACGGATCGTCGAAAATTGATTCTAAATACACTTCGACGATCAAAACACGGCGCGCTTCTAACCCGCAGGCTCTTCAGCCCCGCAATCCTTTTTGGCATCGCGCACAATCGATTTGCGGAATTGCGCGGCGCGACCGCCCGGCCTACTATGCCGGCCTTAATGTCGGCGTGTATCCGGTGACACATGTCACGCGGAAAATAAGCGCGGTCTATATGCGCGCGCCTCAAGCTACAAAATATACGGATAACTGCGGGAGAAATTCCATCGGTCTCGTGACGATATTTCCCTGGATTCTCGTAGAACACGCGATCGCGCGTCCCGTGCGATGCCGCGTGACTGAGAGAAAGAGAGAGAGAGAGAGAGAGGGGGGGGGAGAGAAAGGGAGAGCGATGGAGAACGGAACGTGGAGACTGCTTTATACTGCTTCATTCTACGTGCACCGTAAAAATGCAAAGCAGGCATGCACGTCGGCGCATACATCACGTGTGCGCGTGCACACGGGGAAAACGTACGGTGGTGTAACCGCGGAGAGCCGGCACGCGGGGTTCGTTTACCCCTTAGCACGCCCCTGCGTTATCAGCCACGGCTCGATATTATCAACGGGAACGCAATTTTCTCGAGCGCGGTGCAGTTTCGAGTTCCGCTTTCCCGCATTCGCTCGTCCGTCCTGTACGCCGATCTCTCAATTCCCTCCCTCGCTTGCCCCTCCCCCCCGGGTTTGCGTTTCCTTCTCTTTCTCTTTCCCTCCGTTTGATCCGCGCCATTCATTTATCTCTTCCCTCCCGCACTTCTCCCCGCATCTGTTATTTTGTATACTTTTCGTTCGTGCCGTTCCAATCCAGCGAATGAACATCCATTGCGTTTTCCCCGCTCGGTTTTCGTAGTCGACGAGCATGAACGAAGCTCACGCGATGATGAAAATGGCTGATGATGACTTTACAGATAATTAATATAACGTAATTAATGTTACGCCAATCTGCGGGCGATGTTTCTGTGAAAATTTATCCGTCGCCTCTTTGTTCCTTTTTTTTCCGCGAGAAACTGCAATATTTATTTGCTTTCTAAATGAAAATTGCTACATTCGTCTCTCAAAATGTTTAAAGTAATTACACTTTCTAAATACTCGTTTCCGCTCATTTCTAATGTGAACTTTGAACCGCTTTGAACTCAACGAACTTAGAAGACAATGAACTCGTCGGAACGAAATTCATAACCCAATCAGTGCGCTCGGAAGCAACGTGGTATACCGGCACGAATGTGTGTCGTGATGGATTAGGTGCCGAGTTTAAATCGCCATCCATAATCCAGAGCCATACATCGCGAATGCCTCAACCGCAGTGCTCGTCTTTCGTTGTTTATCCTGCTGTTTCCCCGGACGCATACGACATTGACAAGAAGTATGGAAAACGTGAATGGACGTCGAAGAAAAATGCTCCGTTTATTACTTATGTGCTCCATCTACCATTGTCAACTGTATCGGTTTTCCCATGCATATACAGTGCACGTTTGTATTGTGCCATTGATTGTGCCATTTGCGGAAGCAATTTACGGAACCGTGCAGCACCTTTTATTAATCATAATTACAGTCGTTAACGATGGACAAAATGCGCAAGTTAAGTCGATATACGATCGATGAGAACGGTCTGCCACGCGACAAGAGCTTTCTACGAAAATCGTTCCTTGTATTACCACGCTGTTCGACACTTCGGCGCGTTCGCGTTACGACATTTCGCCCCGTGTACTTTAGTATTATTCCACCGGGAGCTATGAAAAGTTAGCAAGACGGGCAAAATATGCTTCAACTTTCACACTTTACAAGCAAAACGTAAATAGGAATCCTGAACTTTTCGCCTTCGATCTCCGACGACGGGCGGCTGCCGTACCGGGCGTGTTTCTTGCCCTCGCCTAGACCTCTAAAAGGATTCCGCCAAACTTTCCTAGGGAGAATATTAAATTCCGCAGTATTGCAAGAAATGTCGAATCTCGTTCGTCTCGTAACGACAGATCGACTTATCATCGTGAAAGAATTGTTGGAGAGGGACGTGACCGATCGGAGAGATCTTAAATCTCTCGAAAAGTCCTCCCATGAGCCGGTTTAGTGCTTTCGTGCTCAAAATCGTTTTCCTCTTCGATCTCACCTCTTCCATATGTCGAGATGATCAAACGTCTGACCTGAAACCGAAGGCCGCAATACGTTTGATCGAACTCGAGAAGGAGTTTCGTCGACATTCCTCTTTCTCTCTCTTTCTCAGTTGCTTTCTCTACCCTCTCCCCTGAACAAACGATCGGAAAAAAGCTCTATTTATCCGAAAGGAAACGGCGTATCCTTGTTTCTCTCGGCTCTTTAACTGGCCCATGCTTGGCCATCATCATATTTTCCAAACGCGTTCCTCGTCCCATCGATTTCGAAAGCACCCGGAACCTCTTATAAATAACGTTTAACGAGCGGCATTCGAGCTGCCCGTCAACCTAACACCCTCGATCCGAGTGCAAGCAACCCTTTGCCTTATCGGCTTGGCCGATAAATCCGTCCCTCGTCAGTGCCGAGAACGTGTTCTCGGCTTTTCTCCGATACGTTCTTACGTCGTGTTCCTGTGCCAATTTGCTTTTAACTTTAAGAGTCGAGGTAAACAGGACGTTTGAGAAAAGAGCTGTGAAACCAATGCTTCCAACTTTTACAGCAACGTACTACGTGATCTTTCGCGACCTGGTAGAGTCTCAATATTTTACGGCTATACGAATTTGTCTTGTCGCAATTTAAACTGTCGATGCAGTCACCTCCGTAGAATCGATGAACATCGGCGATTTGCTCTAAATTTGAAAATTTGCCGAAATAAACAGGATTCTTAACAATAAAAATCTGCGAGCGCAAAAAAAAAATGCTTTCAACTTTTACAGCTACATGAACGTTGCGTGATCTTTTACCTTTTACGAAAATTTTTAAATATCTTATGATTAAATTAGTCTGTCATGCGTTGCAGAGTTTCAAAAATAACAGCGGAAGACGACGGTCCCCTGGGAATCGAAGAATATCAGCGCCTTGAACGCGTCGAATAATCTCGTCGATTTGAAATTCGACAAAGTTGCCTGTTTACACCTGGGAATACTGTCGGCGACTGCCACACGACGTACATACGTACGGTCGAGTTTCGAGTACGGTCCGAGAACACACAACAAAACACCTCGTTTAACCCTCCTCCGGGCGACCTCCCTCAAACTCGCTCAAACGATCGTCCGTCTCGCGTTTCGCCGAGTTACGGTCGCCGCATAACGCAAGCAACAGCCGAATGTTGCAGCTGCATTCAATCCCGGCTGACGCGGCTGCGCCTTGCAGTCGTCGCAACGCATCAAAGTTACAAACACGATCATTAATTCTCTATTCAGCGCTACGTGCCTTGCAAGGGACGAAGCAGGGCACAACTTTCGAAAAGAATGTTCCTATGCATAACGTTAGATTCTTGCGAACTCATGCAATTTGCCGGTCGATAACGCTAATTTCTACTACTAATATTCAGTAGTAATAAAGAAAGTTTTAAGGAGAGAAAGAAACGAGAAAAAGAAAAGATTATTTGCACTTTGCTGCTAAATTATTCAACAAATAAAAGTGATGTTATATACAATAACTTTAATTTTTCCAAACTTCAGCAAATTCTCGTAATAATACGAGCGTGAATACATTATATCGTCTTCTTCCTTACTTTTGTATTTTGGCATTATATTTTTACTTGCATATAATCGCGTGGGGCAATTTATGGAGAGCTACGACGGCGAAGGAGATTATTATGGAAAGAAATGCAATTTATTTGTACAAAGCTAGCACCGTGGGAGCCAACGTATTACAAAAGGAAATGAGATGTATGCAATGGAAGAGAGCAGAAGATCCCATAGGAAATCGTGGGAAATGCCAGCATCTATTCGAATTTAGCGGAACAAAGTTTGCATAATGATCGAGTTGCTCATCTCAGCCTCCCTATGCAATAATTCTTTCAGAATCTTATTTCTTACGTCGTTTGATTTTTATCAAGCTATCTAAAAGAAATTTGACATTAAAGATCAAGAGGTATAAAAAAAGTTATAAAAAATGTGACGATCAATTAAATTTTCTTCAAGAGAAATCTTCTTCAATATCGAGCTGATATAAATACGCTTGCTATTTTCGTACATCCGTTTCGTTCATCTATTTTTTAACGTTTCTTGTTGTCTATCTTTCTGCCCTGCACAATTTATTCGCGATCAATTCTGAGGGCACGACTGGCGCGAGAAGCTTATCGCTTGCGCACCGAGTATACTCCGGGTTATACGTAGAATACGGGTCCATAGTAGCGAGCGATTAGAAACCAATGAACCCGATTGATCACAAAGCGAGCCGTAATCCCGAGCCTCCGAGTGCCTAAGCCTGCTCTCCGGCCGCAGCCACGTACCGTTAAATGATTTAGCCGCTATCCGGAGCCTCCTCCGCTTGTTGCCTAGCTCCCTTTCGTCCCCTTCCTTACCGGCTCGTTGTTCATCCAGGAGCTCGTATCTCGTCATCGTGAAATGCTCGATATAGCCGGAATTACGACCGCGCACAAACGCGACGTTATTGCGTCTGCCTTTCTCATCTCTCTCCCTTTCCCTTTCCATCCGCGTTTCCATTTTCCATTCTTCTTTCAGAGCGCTTGGTTACTATACCTTAACAACGCACACCGAAAGAAACTGCGACGACAGTATAACTACACATAATTCCGCTCTAGGAAACAGACCAAAATATTGTACATTTGGCACGCAAAAAATATAATCGTACGGGACTTCGTCGAAAAATGAAATAGAAGAGGAAACTGTATCCGCCTATTTTATATAAATAAGCGAAAAACCTTCTCACTAGGGCACTTGAAAAAAAGCAATATAATATCTAGAAAACAAAATAAAATCTAATATTATTTTCGTCTGAAGTCTTGTACATAATGGAAATGCCTCGAATGTTTTTAAAATGTCTCGATTTGTACATTTCAGCAATTTATCTCAATTATCACGACTAAATATCTTATTTACGTAGTTTGTATCAATTATATGAAATTGTCAGAGATTGCACTAAATAGCGAGGAAAATAGAAATGTTTATTAATAAGAGAAAGTATTATACATAGCGCCTAAAAATATCTAAAAAAACACATTAGAAACGCGACTGAATCGCTCGTGGAAAACGCCTCACTATCGATTTTTGTAGGTAAGCAGCCCAGACTTGTGGAGAGGCTTTCGAGAGTTATGAAAAGAGGGAACACAGGCGCCCGGGTAAGATGGGATACAACGAGGAAAGAGACGAATCGCAGGTCGGGAAAAGAGAATGGGAGAAGTAACGCCTCGTGTTTCAGCAAGGTAGGATGCGCCGGAGAAAGGAAGTCGATGGGATATATCGCTGCGGAAGTGGAATAGTATGCGCATGGACGGACGTACGAACCTGCAGAACGTCGGAATTGGAACGTCATATGGCTTGGGTCTCACCAAGATTTTATATTGCGATCACCCCTATCGTTTCGATCGTTTTTATCTAGACCAATTCGTACTATTCTTATCGCACTCCTATCGGCCACTGCTACTTTACTTACGCCTTACTCGCTTGTCATACATCTCACTCCTTCTCGCGCGATCAATATCGAGTAAAGCGACCGAACTAGTCATTTTGTCCGTTATTCTTTCTGCCGTAAATTCTGTACATTTTTTTCTATTAAAATTACAAAGAAATAGTGCAAAATAAAAAAATTGATTTTCTTCATTGATTAAAAATGAATTTTTTTTTATATTTATAATAAAATATTCATTAAACGTCAGCCAATTATCGACTATGCCAAATAGATATAAATAAAATTTATCGTCAAGATCAGATTTGTACATTTAAATTGTTCGTAACATTTAAATTGCTATTTTTATCGATATGCCGTCACAAATCACATAAAACAGTCGACGAAAGTACAATACATTTAATCAATTATTAACAAAATGATTTCTATGAATGGATTTAACATTGAGATAATTATATTAAATCTAAAAGAAAGATCTTTTTGTAAGAACAGTGCTGACTACTCAGTTATCAATATCCTCTTAAATCGTCTTTTTAAAATCTCGAAAAATTGGATTTCAAAGTTTAATCCGTCACGTGACGTTATCCCGTTTTTACAATGCTATTCGGATTGATTTCGATGCTTCGTTTTAGAATGACATAAACGCCTCGTATGCACCTCGTATCGACGCGGCTGTTATCGCGACGTATTTTTCATATTCGGCGGCAAACGTATATCTGCGACGTATTGTTTAGGGCGATTGACGCATCGACACTTCTCGTTGCCATTTACGTTATAACCCCATCGTTCTTTCATACCGAATGTACCACGACCACCATACAATATTTTAATAACATATTCTGGAAATTAAAGACAAAAATCTCAATACAAAAATACGATAGAAATCTCAGTACCTTATGATTACTACGCGATTGTCATCGCATTGATTTTTTAATAGCGTTACAAACGCCTTGGATATATCTGTTAATGAACTATTTGCCCATGCTTCGGAGAATTCGTAAAATACGTTACGCTCAGCAGCACGTGATTCCAGTTTCTTCATCCTCGTTAATTCGTCCCGGCGACGGGTTACGCAACGAGCCGAAAAACCAGAGAGGGATGGTGGCATTAATTGGTACGGCACGAAAATGTAATGTTTTGCGATAATTGACCGGGTGGATGCAGGTTTTCGGCGATTTTTCGCGTGGCAACGCGTGCACGCTGCAATCGGGAATCGATAAGTCGCAGCTTCGTTGCGATAATCGCCCCTCTGCTTGCCACGCTATGCAGCTCGCAGCACACCGTATTAAATTGAGTGTGGTCGAACGAGCGTTAAGAAGTCTAACGACTCGCATGCTGGACACAGAGGTACTAAATCACGTTGATATTAAAATCATACACCACCGTGCAAAACATGTTTCGTTATATTCTTGAATCTATTCCACAATAACTCATGCATGATTTAGGACCAGTACGCGCGTATGGACATACGAAAGTAGATAGCATTAAATACCAAGATAGATCATACAATGTTTTGTCGTAACTACTGTCTACACGAAAATATCATGTCTCGCTTCTATTACAGCAGTAATAGAAAATTTCATACATTTCATCTATCAAATATTTTATAAAAGTATTTCAAGCTTTAAGGTTAATATAGAATAGAAGACTTGATTGGATATACGAAGATACGAAGGTAATACATGGTGCGCATGCTAAAACTGTATATGGATAAAGATTACCAATTCCAGCAGAGCATCACGTAGCGATACAAATAACAACATTTATAGCAGTCTTGCCAGCGTTTCAGAATAAATTCTTAACGAATGCTGAACGTTGTTAAAACCGGAAAATGTGCTCTGTATCGCTAAAAATGTCAAAAATGGACGTGTTAAAGCGAAAATAAATTTTGTACTATTTAAAAGATTTGCTACATTCATTATTTATTATTATCGGAAATACATCAGAGAATTAGAATCTTGTAATTGTGTTTCACCAAAAAAGCTCATTTCTCAGCTTTCTCGTTATATCTTTCTGAAATTCTATCGTACTTTTATTGATCTGTTTAAATTTACTTATATTCACTTATATAAATGATATTCGATTCGAAAAACTTTTTTCAAGGGGGGGCTGAGTGAACTTAGGGGTGCCAAACAAACGTATTTTCAAATAATATTTTTTAAAGAAATATTTATGCAGATTTTTATTTTTAATTGTATAAATTTCAAACAAAAAATTATCTGATTGTCAATAAAATCGTTCTAAATTGAAAAAATTAAAATCCAGAGAGGGGTACATATGCCCCTCCTTGCCCCCCTCATGGGCGCCATGGATACATATGAGCGATCATAATATTGCATAAAGATCTTCATATTTTTGACGTTGTCTCGCGCTTCGGCGCTCCGCGCTTTGATCGCGGAACGCAATTAGGCAAACCGTGCGTTAAATCGATTGTTGTTCAGTTCGTTAGGTACAGTGTAAAACATGGCAAATCAGGCCAGCCGCGATTCGACCGAACTTCCATTTGTACGTAATAATGGCGCCGGCGGCTATCGAACTTCCGAAATTTGAAGGCAGCCGCTGTGCAATATATGGAATATCCGTCCGAAAGTTTCCGTTCGGCTTGACGCGGCTTTGATCATGCCCCAGTGCACGCGCGCGTCGGTTACCCAAGCGTGTGTATACGAATCGCTTTCGTTCGTTGTATTTTTCGAATCCCGCACGCGAGCGGAGGCAGCTGCCGGCGCGTTTAGCCCGCACGGCTATACCACCGGCAGGAGAGTAAAAGTATGAATGGAATATTTATGGGCGGCTTAAAAATTTCACGAGCAGCAGGTCGTGGCGCTCGCCGCCGCTCGTAGTACGTAATTTCCTTTCGTTTGCGACATTTATCTTTATCTACCATGCAGCGAGCGCCCGCCGGCGCGAACCACAGCAACGAGAATCCGCGAGTTACCGCGCGCCTCCCCCTGCCACGCCGCTCAACCGAAAACGGATTTCGTGGGTGTTTTCCCTTTAATAATTCTCGAGAGAAGGGACCGAGCAAGAGAACAGAGAGAAGAGAACGGAAACGGAACTCGACGCGGACGGAAAGTAAGCAAGTCGTAGTCGAGGAGAAACGCGATTCGCAACAAGAAGAGGGATGGAAGAAGCGGCGTTCTGTACCGAAAGAGGAGGAGAAGGAGGAGGAGGAAGCCTTTATTTTTCTTACGCTGTCGTCTCTCTTCTCGGGGCACTAGCGGTGCACCAAAACGGGATGAAAACCCTGGCGAGCTTCTAGTACGATTTCCTGAAGTGTCCCTCCCTGCTTACCCCTTTGCACACATTCTGCTTACCCTCGTTCCTGTTATACATCCATCTCTTTCCCCTTAACGGCTGCTCGCCTTATTGTCTGCCGTTTCTTGTTGTCTTCTGCTTCACTTTCCTTTTTACGCATGGAAATAAATTACTTCTGAAACCTCTTCCGCTTTCGCAGAGTCCATTTTAGGCGCATCTTTATCGGTTTCTTCCCTAGTGGTTTTATGGTTTTGAACTATCGTTGAACAAACGTTTCTAAATACTTCTTCTTAAACTTAAAATGTTTTTTATTCTTTTCTGTCTTTTATAAATAGCATTATTAACAATATCACGTATCAAATTTTTCTTAGAAAAGAAACTACTATTTCTTCGAAAATATTCGCAATAATTCTGACATCTTATGTTAAAGTTATCGCGATTAACGTCTATTTGTAAACGCAGACACGTTCCGCTTTAAGAAGGTATACGGTTGTATAAATCAGAAGCAGTTACGGCTCTATCGGGCTTCTCTGATTATTTTTCACCCTTAGGTGCGGTCTTTACGAGGGCAATGGGGCGAAGGGTTCTCTTTACGAGAAGATTGGGCGCGGAAGGGTCCTCTGGAAGACTTCGACGCCCGGCATCTACAAGAAGCAAAAATATGAAATTCGCCGTCGAATATCTCGGGGGACTTTTGACTCCGAAGCTCGGAATAATTTCATCTTTCCTCCTTGTTCTAGATCCGTTTCCCGCAAGAGTCTCGATTATCGATCTCCGGGTGGAAACGAAGGAGTAATGCTCGACGTCCCGTGAGAAAAAGAATCGTTGCTAGAGACCGAGAGACTAAACTAAACGATACATGTGGAGGTAATTACTTGAAAGAAATAGACGCCAAAGATGAAGATAAAGAAAGGGCTAATCAACGAGACGAGTTAACGAGATGAGTAAGAGAAGAGACATGAAGATTGGATTTTTATCTTTTCACAATGCACGTCGGGATCGTCTATTCGAACGTACTTAAGGTAGCGATAAAAAGTAATCTCTGTTCGTTTATACCAAACAGTATTTATCGAAAAATTTAAACAAAGTTAGAAAGTCAGCAATTAAACTTGATAGAGATAAAGATGAGAGAAATATTTGCTGGTGGTTTGTACCTCTTGTAATTACGTGGGAAGTTATACTCCATCAAGGACACAGAATTTCTGCTCATTACAAATTAAATCTTGCTCATTGCGCTCGACATAAAAAAATTCATCTTGGAAAGGAATGAAACGATAGCGAATTATATGGGAACGCGTGTTGGTGCGCGTCATTCCTGTCTGCTTCGGTGAAATTATAAGGCTTTCTACCACTCACGCGAGAAACCATTTTTCATGCTTCGTTGTCGTTGATGAACCTTTTTTACGGTTGTAATCCCAGGGTAACCACGAGGGAACAAAAATGCTTAACGATGCCCCGCGAAGATGGACTTTTTCGAACTCTTTGACGTTTCTCTAAATTAACCGCAGAATCCTCTTTTGCCCGCTTTTTATTTCAGCCATTCTCCCGAACGAAGGGCGTGTGACTCCAATTGGACCTCGACGATATTACGTGCCGGGGAAATTTTTTTTTTCCGAAATTGTAAGATTCGAGCGCATAGACCCGAGACGTAAAACACGTCAAGCAATCGCGAAATTTCGTACACTTTTGAGATACCACCCGCGGGACTCGAGACTTCCAGATCGTTCAGCGAAGTAGTTCCTCGGCGTAATTTGCTCGATCAAACTTTTCTATCCCGACTCTTTCTGTGTTAAATCAACTCTTTGCGCCGTGCCACGCTGACGGGCGAAGGTCGTGGTGAGCGCTTGTAATCGCGGGGATTCGCGGAGAATAAATTTAACGGCGCGTACGGACCAATTTTGTAAATTTCACGTACTCGCGAGAAACGCGCGACGGCCCGTTTTTACGGGCAACGACAAAAGCGCGCATTTCCTCCCGATGTCTGGAGCGCCGGACGAGCGTTCGTGTTCGCCGCTATTGTAGGTCGATCGATTCTCGGGGAAAGCGTGTGAGTGCGGTTAACGTGCCCGGCTGTAGTCGGCGGGCGGCGATACGTCGAATCCGCGCGCGAGGAATGATTTATGGAAAAACAAGGAAGAGCGCGCACGGACTTTACGGGTCATGTTTAGATTCACGAGTTGCACCTGCAACATCTTCCATCGCGCGTTTACCAGCCATGTTTGCTCGTCCCTTTATTATTTCTACGCCGCATTAAGGGCTTACGCCGTACGCTTCGCGTACGGCACATAATTGCGGTGGCACACGATTTACATATTGTTCCGCGCGTCGCGATTTAATCTAACATTTTGCAACGCGAGGTCGGAATCTCGCGGCCATACGGCCATACATTTTGACGGTATTTCTGCGTAAGATACCACGCCGGGATAATGTTGCGGACTTTTCCATAATAACGGTGCGATTCGACTATGTGGCAAGCTTGTCACTTCACTTAACACTACAGCAGACGCGTGGGTGACGTACGTCACACAGCTTTCTTCGTTAATATCTCTTTCTAACGATGAAAGCATTATTCGCAACTTGAGCGATGTCCAGCGAGCAACGTTGTAAGTTCACGCTCGACGAGCAACATAAAAATAAAGCAAACGAGAAATTTATTTATGGGTTTCATTAACATTAATTCAAGCAAGTTACCTATAACGAGCCTACGCGCCTGCTCTGTGTTTCTTCTTGACATCGCTCGAGGTTGCACCGAGTTGAGCACCGCAGGATGTTTTCTTTCGCAAACTCTTCGATACATCGCAATACTACCCAACCAAATAAATTTACCGTTTAAGTCTGCCATTACTTCTGTTTTGGTCTACGAAACCGTTTTATCCAATCTTCCCCTACAATTTCCGCGTGCAGACGCGTCGATATTTTTCGATTTCTGCTGTAGTCCAGTCGTAGAATCGTAAAGCTGAAGGAAATGGCCAGGTAGCACTTATATGCATTATCAGCGCCTCCTGGGCACACGGGTTTCCTATCTACGATTTTATTTGAGGGCGTGCACGATCGCTCTTACACGGTCGCCATTGCTATCTGCTCCGCGTCGACTTCTTCGTTCCGTTGTTCGACCCCGCGTCGGTTTGCGATCGTTCCTTAAACTCCCCTACTTTGCACTCATCCCTCTTCCACAAGCGCGATAAGTTTTCTCGCGGCGGTTAACGAGCCCTTAAAATCGCGCTCGTCAAATTGGCATGAAATTCGAAGAAGCGTCATCTTCTTCGATATCTCTTCAGTATTCATCACTACAGTACACCGTGAACAAATTGATAAATGCGCGAAAACTGAATTTTCTAATTTTTTTAAAAAGTTTTAGATATTTTTTTGTGCGCGAAAACTGAATTTTCTAATTTTTTTAAAAAGTTTTAGATATTTTTTTGTGCTGTTAAGTAATTGTGTAATATATAAATACGGTAATTGTATAATTTTGTATAATTTTTGTATAATTGTATAATTTAAAAATTTTTTTTCAAGTTTTATGAAAGTTCCTTTATATATAAATTTGAATTTAAATAAAAAAATAATTTAATTAAATCACAAAGAAATTTGTCACATTTATACGCAATATTCTTTAATTCCTGTAAAAAATGTTATATAAAATCACGAAGAAATCACCTTCTCTAATTGCATTTCAAAGAAAACTATTTACGCGTACGTTTTGTTCGATCAATTTATTTGAATAACAATCTTGAAGTTAAGCGTACGTGTAAATATCGGAATATCATGCTACTATTTTTATCCCCCTGGGAAAGAATAGTCCGTCTCTATTTTCATTTAGCTGTAGGCTCCTACAGCGGTTTTATGACTAACCAACCTACCTTTGTTACGCGGTATTCTTCGCGGTTTTAGCGGGCGATAACACAGGTTCATAATGCGAAGGGAGAAACGTCATAGAGATTGCTATACCTCTCTTCCCGACGAGTTGCTCGTTTGCTTTCTCCCCTCGGTATATTTGGCCTCGAAAAGCATAGTGCCCCGGTAGCGCGGGTAGATCCCTACCCACTTATTATTATATCGCCGCGTTCCAGTCACGTACGCTAGAAACTTTTCTTCCGACGCGTCCATTGAAAAATTTATCATACGTTTTTGCGCCGTATTATACGCCTTGTGATGAACGCCGGACTACTTCCTCTTTCTTGCCCCCCCCCCCCCTCTCTCTCCTCTTCTCTCCCTCTCTTCCTCTTGTGCTTCGCTTCTTTCTTTTTTGCAGCTGAAGGATCTGGGGTGAAAGCGACAAGCGTTTCTGGGTCACCACTTTGAAAGTTTCGTGATACCGTAAAATGAAGTCGGTTCTCGTTGGTCGCCTCGTGCTTTCGTGGGTCGTTAGACGCTACGGCTATGATTATTGCGACGCTGGATATACCGGTTGTAGTACAAGTTCAAATCGCAAGGTAGAATACTTGATTTTTATGCAACGATCTGGATGTGACTTGTCCCTGGGGCAACATAAAAAGTAGCGCTTTGTGCATTATGTCCCGCAAAATAATTTCTCAATAGAACTTACATAAAAATCAGAGTTCTTAACGACCAAAGTTTCATTAAAAAATTCTCTTGTTTTTTAATTGTACTATAGAAGATGCACGCTTATATTAATATTCGCATTAAAATTCGCTAGATCTACCAATAATAACAAGCGGACCTTTTTAAAATGTTAATATAGTTGCTCGATGTTTTATTCGCATCTCACGATGAAAATTCATTATTTTCTATATAAACGCATTTCACGATGGATTCATTATTTTTTGTAGGCGCATTCAACGTCTCTCGCGTATATTTAAAGTAGCAGCCGAGCGAACGAGAGCGTGGCGTGAGCCACGCAAATCGGTCATTTCTGTTGGTTGCACCTTAAAAGCAGCGGTCGCATCAAAGACCGTGGGTAAGAGAAGAGGTGAAAACGCGCAAAAGTAGGATTCGCAAAGTATGCTTCTTATTTCGCCGAAACCCTGAGCTCGCGCACTGTCGCGCACACAACGACTCTTAAATAAAAATTACCTTTAAAAAGGACAAGCGCGTTTGATCGACACAAGCGAGGTGCAAACTTTAAATCAGTTTTATCTGGCAGCGTTTTAATTTCGTAATATACGACTGACGCTAGCTGACGATGCAGCTTGCCATCGGGTCGGCTAATGACCGTAGCCGGGTCGAGGGAATTTATCGCTCGTTTTGCGGCACTGTGTTTGTGTGCGCCGAAAAGACGAAAAAAGAAAGAGGAATGTTCCAAGTTATCCCTCGCGTTCTGCCTTCCTAGTCGGCCGGTTTGGACAACTTCCAGTCGAGCGATCGTAACCGTTCGCGAAAAACGCTCGAAAGAGGTAGGTATATAGTTACGTAAGTGTCCCACTAACGTGCCGTGGATCCGTTCTCTGCAAAGTGTCGACTCGATTTCGCAGTATGATCACTACTTTACAAAATGTCAAGTTTACGTGCAACGACTCCTGTGAAAACACTCGCGATCAAATTGAACGATAAATTGTAAATAAGCACGTATTTAATATTTATTTTAAATTTGATTTTATATTATTTTTCATTTATTCGCTTTATGATGATGATTTCTTATGTTTTTTGCAAAAATACCGACAAACTGGATTGATAACAAACACACAAGAATAAAAGAGAAATGCGTGAGTAAAAATGCACATGTTACATCGCATTTACATTCATTAAAAAGAATGAGCTGAATGGACCGGTATTTATACAGCACAGTTGAGCTTGATCCGACTGAAACGACTGCAGGAACGACGCACTAAAATAAATTGTACGACCTGCAGCGTAATTGCTTTACGCATCCACAGACACATCGTTACCGTCGATGATTATTCATTGTTTTATAAATAGTCAGCTCTCGGCATCGCGCGTTACGTCTGGTGCGGTTGCATTATTCAACAAGGCTCAGAAAAGAGTGACTGCAAAGTAAAAACGGAAATTGCTGCGAACGAGTATTTTTCAAATCTTGCAGGCCAATTTGTCGTTTGTCGCGTTCCATCTAAATTTAAACATCAGCGACAAAAGGGAAATTCATCTGCAGTTTTTAGAAATGATGAGATATTTCTCGCGTGTATGTACTTCTTTCGTTTCTTTAATAAATGAAAGTTTGTATCGTATTATTTTTTAAAAAGTAATTATTTTCGACAATTTTAGTTACATACTTTTCAATCATTAAATGTTTAAAACGCTTTACGTTGATAAAAGGTTTTGAAATACACGAGTAAATGCAAATTCATGCAAAGTGAGTGAGCGAGTGAGTGAGAGTAAATGAGAATGAGTGAGCGTGACAGAGAGAGAGAGAGAGAGAGAGAGAGAGAGAGAGGAGGAGAGAGAAAGAGAGAGGTGGAAATGTTCTTTGCAGAAATGCAACGGCGAGTTGGTGAAATAATAGTTTTTTATGGATCTCGATCAAATCGAGAGTCTCTCGAAACTAATTCGTGTGACCAAGTACGTACGCTCAAAGTCCATAGACGTCGATTCTAAATTTATCGCAGGACATAAACTGATCTTCTGGCAACCTCTAAAATACGAGGTCTAGAATTTTCCTGCGAGCGAGCGCAGCCGATGGTTGGAAAAGAAATAAAGAAAAAAAAGAACCTCGGAAAAATTGCGGTTCCAAAAGGAGATTAAGACCGTCTACCATTCATTACCTAAGACAGGACGAAGCCCTGTAGGTCGCAGCGAGGAACTCGCCTCACATTGTATAATTAATTATAAGGAAAACCACCTGGTAGTTCCGTTCGACGCTAATACCTTACATGCGAGACTAAGTGGTCGAAGGGCGACAGTTTCGAGGAGTATCGATACCATTTCTGTGCGCGGTCTCGCGGGATTAATTGCACGCGCATTGCGACCAATTAAGCTCGCGTATGATCGACTAAATAATGCATTTTCCGCCGTAGAGACGCAGCAAATACGGTTCACCGATTCGCGAAAGTGGCGTTGAACGGCTCCGAGGCCACCTTTACCGTAATTCGTCGTTCCACCGTATTGGATTTATCGAGTCGAGAAAATTATTGCCGCTTGTAGCAGAAAAAGGGAGAAAGGGAGAGAGAAAGAAAGAAAGAAAGAAAGAAAGAAGAGGGAGAAGGGAGAGAAAGAAGAAACGGGTCAGACTTGACTACCAGGTCGTAACAGTCGCGAGCTCTCACGACAATTATTGGAGTAAAGTCGTCAAATGGTTTTCGTCCGTTCGATCGGCCCCCGCCATTGGTCCCGGAGGAGAGAAAAATCATTTACCCTACTTCTTCTTGGACACGAGACGGCGGACGATAGAAAAAGATGACGCTACCACCGGCGGAGCGTAATTGGTAGCATCTGTGACCTAGTCTTCTGCGAAATTGATTGAAGTCTTCAGCCAAAGAATCGCGGCTAATTGGAACGGGTAACAAACCTACAGGGCAAAACGAATAGTTCTCCGCCTCGATTTATCTTTTTCGAATGATACGCCACTTACTAGAAAAGCCGATTAACGTCACCATTGAGCCCTCGCAGGAACGTCGGCCGTGCACGAGGCATTAAATCGTTTCTTTCGTGTCGCAATGAAAATCCGCCTCCGTATCTTCCAGCGTCTTACAGGCGCAGTTAGGTAGAAGCAATGTCGCGTCCGATATCCCGAAACACACGTTGCAGTTAAACCGGGAGGATTGGGACACAACGCAATTATAAGTCACCGGTATTCAGCGGGGAATCGAGTTAATTCCACGAACTTTGGTTAACCGTACAGCGTTCTCATCAGCTTATCGGTCGATTCCGCCGCGTTTACACTCGCGCGCTATTAAGTCTGGCTTTAAAGCGCATAATAGCGATATGACAAATAATTCGCGTCTATTATGAACTAGCCAGGAATATATCCAGAAGCGAAATCCGTGAGATTTTCGTAATCCGCCGATCGCACTTATCCCGCGACCAATGATCCGCGACCTAATGCGATGCAATAACGAGAAAGTTGCTGCCAGCAAATCCTTTCCTGCTCCCCCCTCGCTCTCCCGCCCCCTCTCCAGAACCTAATTTAATGTATTCTTCAATTATTCATTTCCTCGGCGGCGGTAAGGGACTCTAAAGGTGGCAAACTCCACTATAGAGATGGACGGAGCTATGGAGAGGGGTGCTCACAAGTCGGGTCGACGGTGATGGCGGCCGCGATGGCTGCGGCGGCGGAGGGATGCCTATTAAATATGCCTCGGAAAATTGGATTTGAAATTCTTATTTTTCCACGGCGCGTTTCCACCCCGTCCCCGCCCCTCTCCTTCTTCCTGCTTCCTATCGCGTTCTTTTCCTTATCCACGGTTCTTCGTCCTGATGGTTGCCCGACTGATTCCGCTCGCGAGAGAAAAATATACGTATTCTCCCCGAGGCTAAATACCGATGTCGCTATTGTTAGGGGAACAGCTTGGGCTGGTCTAATAGTCTTAAATTTTTACGTTATATACCTGCTGCTGCTGTCGCTGCTAGGAGAGCTTCACCTTCTTTTCTTTCCTCTCGTTGCTCTCTCTCCGCTTTGCACGGTCCTGTTCCTTCCTCCGGGGTAGAACGGGACCTGAAACGTTTTCAGCGTGTAATGGAATTCCCTCTGGCTACATAGCGATGAGACGTATCACATTTTGCAAGGCGCAATAAAGATTCGCGAATAGGGCGCGGTGAAAGGAATTCAGTTCCGCGATGTTACATATACATAATTTGCATG
This sequence comes from Aphaenogaster floridana, assembly GCA_003063835.1. Classification (NCBI taxonomy): domain Eukaryota; kingdom Metazoa; phylum Arthropoda; class Insecta; order Hymenoptera; family Formicidae; genus Aphaenogaster; species Aphaenogaster floridana. The sequence goes on from NJRP01000056.1 coordinate 340,641, forward strand.
ATCCCTTTAATCGACCAAAAATACGATTTATGGATACGGTATTCAATTAAATGTTATTTGAGGGTTGATCATCTTTTATTCAGAATCTCTTCATAAAATACAGTTCAACATTGATATTTTAAGCAATGCAGAATAGAAATATATATACATATATATTGTTTTTTAAATATACAACTAATAAATTAAAATATACATTTTATATGCATTTCTAATTATGCATTGCCAATAATTGCAAATTTTCTATAATCGTATAGAATTTTGCATACAATGACTAAGGTATTACGTGTTTGCATTCAACATTATTGTCATAACTAATAATCGATAATAAAAAATCTTTTTAGCCTGTTACATACATATGATTATGTGGCATCTCGGAAATTAATACTGACCGTTTGAATGACGTATCGAACGGCAGTTTAGAAGGCAACCGAATCACTGTCAAACTTCGCAACTTTATTTGACGTGTATGCACACCTTTACACAACTGACGTTCTGCGATTATGACATGGAGTGCAAGAAGATTGAGACATTACTATGTCGTGTAGCTTCTTGTTCAGCAAGTTTCCAGACCGACACGGGCCGTTATACCAGCACAGATGAGAAAAGTCATTTTTCTTTTTTCTACAGAATTGTGTTAAGCTCTAATAGTTTACTAAAATAAATAATTGTGAAATGGATATGGATCCTTAATATTAACAGAATAATAAGTTATTAATATTTTCAAAATAAAATTAATCGTTATGTGTCTTATTCGCTTTTATTTAGTCATGAGTAGCAAATGCGTATACATATATTGTTAAATAGTACGAGATTTATCGATTTTATTATGACGCCGACGTATGCGCGTTTGATGTATTCAATTCTGATGTAGACTGATAAGTAATCATTGTTCCTAAATACCAATTACACTAATATTCAGCATATGTCGTCACAACGACCGCCGAAGGATATGACTAATAAGAAGACACTCGCTTTAATGACAGCAGTTATCAAAGTCATTCTGGGCGAAGTTACCCGGCTAACTATCGCGCAACCGACGTTTGTGCACGCGGTCAAACTCATAGCCGCTGCCGCCAACTTGTCATTAATTTGCGACCGGGGGAACCTTGCGCCGATAATTGGGAGACCCCGGCGCGTATCTTCTCGCCCGCGTTCTACCGAATGACGCGAGGGTAGTCGTAGAGCGCGACAGAGATAGGACGAAATTTTCTGTGTCGGATGTTTCTTTCGGGAATGAGACGACCGTGCCGCGAAACGCCCTTAACGCGGAATGTCGTCTGAATTACGATTCTTCCCTTACGGCCGGCTTATGCAGACACGCGGAACAAACGAGCGAACCCGAGCGAATTTCTTTGCGCATTCCGAAACGAAATTCCCGTGCCAACTGCCTCAACCTGGTATCTCTACTGCTCGTGTCTTCCTTTTGCCGTGCGTGAAAACGCAACCGGGCGCGAATTCATTAGCGCTCGCTTGACATTCGCGCAAGATAAGGGAAACTTCATCTTCTGCCTCGTTAACGGGGTTCTTTTACCCAGTTGTTTTTCTCTGTCTCATTAACAAGCTATCTTTTCCTTTTCATCGGCTAGAATTCACGTAATGCGTGTTCCTTTCGCTAAGTCGTACGTTATTAGCTTTACGTACATAATCTGACAGATTTGATGTATTTTATATGCGAATTCTATTGTTTTCTTGAAATGTTCTTGTGATTTATTTCATATTATATATACATACATAAAATATTTCTAGTTTTTCAATTAAAAAGAAGAGAGAGTGAGAGGGAGAGTGAGAGAGAGATTTTTTATTCAAAAAATATTTGTAATATTATCTGTAATATAATAAAATATATTTAAAATATAATTTGTTTATACTCTCTTTATTTCCTTTTTCATATTTCTAGATTATCGTTTCATTTTGTTTCATAGTCATTTACCGTCAAATTGTATCTTGTATTGAGCGGAGCTGTGGATATGATTTAAAGTGTTAAGCCGTGAACTGGAACGGGGTGCAACAGCAGTCTGAATAGAAATTTTAATTAAATAACACGACAAACAGGACCCGCGCGACGTTTAACGCCTGCGAAGCATAACATTACTCCTAAATTAACGGCCGCGTTACGTGCATTTCACGAAGGTGTTACTCAACTGTACGCGTCTAAAATTACGTTATGTCATTAAAGGGCGCTAATTGTCGCATTGCAACTTAGCGTGAGATTGTGATTTAAATGCAATGAATAAGTCTGTTGGAATGAAACGAATGAACGATATAGAAACAAATTATACATAATACGTGCCGATAAATAATTTCTTTATGTGGTTATATAGAGTAATATAATTTTTGAAAACTGCAGATGTAAAGAGAGAGAAGAGCTTCTTAATTATACATTTTATTATTAAGGCTCTATATTGTATTGTTGTAAATTCAATACTGTTGTAAATCAAAACGATTACATCATTAAGTATATTCATTGTAACTAGTTATTGTTTAGTAGTAATTTTATTATTGTAATCTTTCATTTTCTCAGACGTGTATTAAATACATCATATACATACATTATGTACATACGTTCAACAATGTTTAAAAATTTAAACTTTGTAGAGAGCGCGTGAGTATTAAAAAAAGTAACATTTTTATATATAACAAGAAAATTGAATTATCTAACTATATTTTTTAAGTTTGAATTATACTTATACGGTTATAAAATGTCAACGCGATGCATCAACCAAGGACAAAGCAACGTAACGAAAGTGGTACATAATACAACACGAGCGCCGTGCCGTGTCTGACATATTACAGCCAAACTGTGTTCCAAGGCTTGTCAATTATTCTTCAAACGCATTTTCATCAAACGCGAGGGCTGACAGGCATGATGAAATTTCGACTGTTCCAGAATACATACGCGATCATAATACATAAGCTGCATCGTAGCAGCAAACAGACAGGGAAATGATATAGTGTCGTCTGATATATCGACATAGCGTAAACATCTATCTCTCTCTTCTTCTCGGGCTCCTTTCTTGCATCGCAAGAGAATGCATAAACGAAGATGGTAAAACGAAATCAAGACATATCTACGTTGAAACCGCATGCCAAGCGATTCCCGCAAAAATTGATAAACATCCGCGGCAACCTGCGCGAATATCCCTGCCGCGATACTTTTGCCGTGCCGCGTCCTATTTTTTTTGTTTAACAAAACACGGATCTGCGACAGCGATGCGGGGCTAGCAGAAAAAGTAACGCTGAAGCTACCGAACGCGTCGTCGATAACTGCAACGATGGTGGCGGAGCGAAAGAGAGGGGTCAGCTGCGGTTTTTGCGGGTTAACGCCAAAATATCCATTGTTTCTTCGTTAGGCGACCGTACCGGCCTACCACCGATGCGACGTTTTACGTATCTATCCGTGCAGCGCGGCGGACCGGGTCGATATCACGCTCCATTCAAAATCGGCTTGGTATCCTGGAATAATTGATGTCGGTCTAAATCCGGGCGACAACCCCGACATGACGAATCACCGCCTTGTTTTAGAGCTCATTCCTGATCTGTTCTGTCGCGATTAAATATTCTCCTCCACGAGATTGTAGCGTGTTCGTACACTCGGATTTAATTCTATAACGAATATGATAAAGAACTTTAAAGGATATATTCTAAAACATACATTATTTCATCTTTCTCTCTTTCCATTATTTCTTCTTAAATAATAATAATGTTTCTCTTTTTTGAAGAATACGCTATTTATAAAATAGCAAATATAATTACGCTAAAGTGAAAGATGTATGTAAATTTTAAGAATTCAGAAAAGCGTATATTAACCGTAAAGCAAACATTACAGGCAAGAGAAAACAGAGATACATCTTATTATTAGAGCGCAGATTTAGAATAAAGAAAATAAGAAGCGCTTGAGAATTTTATTTTTAGAAGAATTAAGTTTTAAGCGCAGATATATTACGCGTGCGCTCGTAGGCATACACATATGGCCAGCTTGTAGCAGTGTAATAAACGATCGTATCCGTCTTAGTGGAGGCATAGGGCGTGTAATTAAATGCGAGCGAGCTCTTCCGCGCGGAATTACTTTCCAGAAAGGAGGCAGCCGTCTTGACCGATGTACGTCTGTAAAACGCTATGGATCGATAGAATAGCACGTGAGAATTTTACGGTTATAAGCTACGGCCGGTCTCGCGTAATGAATTCCACCCCGTGCATCTGCCAGCACTTCCTTGTGGACTTGCTGCCCCGCGAATAACGTTACCGGCACGAAATTACAATTTCCGTTAAAAGTGGAACAGACCCGATTCGAACTTTATACGTTTGTATTGGGTAGAACTAGCGCGCGCTTACGAATGTTTTTCTAACGATGAACAGAAATTCGCAAAGACAAGAATCCGCAAGAAAGCTGCCGTTTTCTTTTTTCGCGTTATCCCTTCGTTATTTTAAAGTGCCCGTTTTCACATCTCGCCGAATACGACGTTTCGCCCATTTAGCGCAAACTCACCCACGATTTTCCGCCGCGACTAAATACAGAGATTGGTATCTTCATAATTACGGGCGAGCAATCTCAAATGGCTTGCGCTTTGTTGTCCTGGAATTTTGCAGACGAGAACGGCTCGCCGCTCGGCGAGGCACGACACTTTTTACGGATTAACAAAAGTTCTTAATAGCCCGGCTTGTAATAACTTGGCCGAGTTATAATGGCCTCGATTAAACATGGTGCTTGCGCGGTTGCTAAATCCGCTGGGTAACTCGCCGATTTATTCGAGAGAATTGAAGTTGATGTGTTTTCTTCTCTTCCAGTAGATTTGCTTTTCTTCCTTTCCCCCTCTTCAAAGTCGAACGTCGCTTTTCCGCTTTTCCTGTGGCGGCGTGTTCCATCGGAGCGTTTCAAAAGAAGAATAAGAGTGGCGGAGAGGCCTGCGGAAAATTGGTTTCTTGGACGTGGAAGCAAATCCCGACAGAACGAAATGCTAGCAGTTTTTCGTTGGCAGACAAGAGGTCGTCCTCGAATATCGCGTCGTTCCTTCGCGGTGGCGTTTTTCAGGTCGATTTAGACTTAAGAAAATGGATAGTGGTATGGTATATATGCGCGTCATATTACATTATCTCGCGATTTCCATAGGTTGACGACTCATCTCGAATCAACCGCCATGATTCGGATGAATATTGTGGAGTTTTGTAACTTTAGCGACGTTATATTAGGAAAGAACATTTTTAGCATTATCACACGAAAAGAACGGTTTTGCTGAAATATCTAAAAATTTGACTAGATACAGATCTGAAAATAATTTCGTTAGATCGTCAAAAAAAACTATGTAGGACACCCACACATGATGATAATGCTGCAAAATTTTTGATATTCTAGCAACTATTTTGGGCGTCTTAGATAATTACTTTGATAACTCAACGAAATTATTTTCAGATCTGTATCTACCTAAATTTTTTAATATTTCAGCAAAACCATTCTTTCCATTTACATAAAAAAAATTCATACATATATAGGTTTATATAATAATTATATTTATATAATAAAATTGCTTCTTATGTATTAAACTTGTACATGTTATCGCAATATTAAAGGACAGTACTTTACTGTAAGACTTAATATAAAGATATTCCTATAATGCGTAATCGAGAAAAACTCTTCCTCCAAGCAAAATTTATTTAATTCGCTAGTGCTTGTATGAAATTGGACATCGTTATTGCAGCATCAAAAGCGACTAGCAAAACCAAAAAAGCTGCTTAAACTCTACGATTAGACTCACGAAACGTTTCGAGTTGCAAACGTAACGCAATCGTACCGCGCACACAGGGAGAAGATTAATCATTTACCTTTTCACAACGAAAATTCCGAGCGTCGTGCACGAAGTTTCAAGCCAATCCCGCGGAATCCCAGGATTTTTGTGCAATTTTGAAGTTCTCTTTATATTTAACGCACGGTGAATATTTGTGCCGTGCGGCTTGATGCTATTCTCGCTACCGTCGTCTCCTCTCCACCTCTCTTCGCCCGCCTTTTTCGGATGGATCCATCGTCGAAAAGTTGGATGCCGGCACCGCGAAACTTCGCAAATTTAAAGCGATCTCTGACGCGCCGGAAGCTTTTGAATTTTAATCCGCGTGCTTTCGCCGGGCCAAGCTCCCACGGAAAAATGCTGATCGCTTTATGACGAGATTGTTGACGTGCGCGCCCCATGCACTAGTTGCACCAGTCCCTAGAATACCTTCGCGGCAATATCCTCCACGCGATATAACGTAATGTTATCCTAACACGAACATCGTGTACATTAGCGCAATGCTTCCATAATGAACTCAATAAAGAACTTTTTTCATACCGCATTACCTCGCGACGACGGGAGTGGAATTAATTCGTAATGGGTTACGGTCGAACATAGAGTAGCATGCTACATATCCAGACACTCAAAATCCCGGGCTTTTACGGTGTCCATTATAAAAAAATTGAATTCCGTCAGGTTGACAATCCTTTCGATTTGTTGCGGCAGTTGCGTAAAAAAAAAAGAAAAAAATAGATTCGGCCCCGAGTGCGTCTGTCCCAGGCTCAATATCGATTTTTTTAATTTTTCTCGAATGATGGTTCCGATAGGGGAGGACGAACGAATTAAAATGAATTTATTTCAGACGAGGATAACGACCAACGTCCCAATTTCTCGGCTTGGCCCGCCATACATCGCCGGAACACTTTGAAAGGCTTATGCCGGTCGAGTTTTTTGTTGCTGGGATTTAGTGCGCGCCGCGATTGTGCAACCTCTTTCCGACCCCTTCTCGCTGTTCACTTAATCCATCGATTCGTCTGATCCGCTTGGTGCCGCGGCATCGAACGAAGGAAACGCACCGGCTTTCATTTTCCGGATTTCGCGTTATTACGCGTCGTCGCTGATATCGACGACAACGGACTATCTCGTCGATTTAGATCGATTCTGACAAATCCATCTCTTTTCCTTCATTTCTCTTATATATCTTTTTACTGCTCGAATAAAACGGCGTAACATTGTTTGCGAGACTGGTGTATAATACTGCAATTTAATCTTAATAGGAATCTCAATAGAAACTTTTTAACATTAATGTCTATTTAAAAAGTGAGATTCTCCTTAATGATCTCATTATTCGGACATTCGTAACATGATATTAATTTTGCGAATAAATTAAATTTAATATTACTGATAATTATAATGACACACATGTTGGCGCGTATATTGTATCATTAATAAATATTGCCAATATACATTCTACGGTAAAATTTCTCTTCACGGAAACTTTGCAGACTACGAGTGATACATGTTTTCGTATTGCAGAAGCGGTGCCACTAAAAAAAAAGGGAAATAAAGCGAACAGTTTTTTCTTATTACCGTCCCTTGCTCATCAGTCTTGAAAGAGCTCTTCCGTGGATTCCGGGCTAACAAGCAGCTCACATGTATGCAGCGCTTGCATGCCATACACATAAGCACAACAGACGAGAATCGACCTCGGTTATTGGTTCATTGATTTTTGCATCAGCTCGACGGCAGGCTCCGCGGGATTGCGAATATCGATACTCGATGACGGCCCTCCGGGCAAACAAAACCGATAATCCACCCTCGGAACGGCGATGCCTTTCGCCCACCGACCGCTTCTCTCCCTCTTCCCTGTCCCACTCCGCCTCGTTCGTCGCTTATTTTTGTTCTCTCTTCGTTCCGATACGTGCCCCGATGTAGTTCGATACCTCGTTGCAGCGATATAAGAATATCACAAGACTACGGCGGATTTATGCCCGGAAGAACAATAGCAAGGGAATCCCAGGCGGTCGGCGATAACGATAAATGACGACTTGTATGGCCGAAAGTCCGATGTTCGGAAAAGATTGGTCAACAATCTCTCGCTCGCGACTTGCATGTAATACGAACACCGATATCGAAGTCATCATAAAAATGTTTCTATTCGTAGTAAGATCTCTGAGCCAATTCAAGTCGTTCTCTTAACAAGAATAGCAAAGTATTAATAATTTTTAAATGCAAAAAGAAAACGAAGAATTCTTTCGTGAAGTATGTTCTTGCCTGCTATTAATAAATAGTCTAATTACATTTATTCTTCTATATTTTAAAAGTTTATATGCCAATCTCTCTATTTCGAGACGTATCAAATCGATCCAGATATTTTTCGAATTTTTCAGGATTTCCTATTTTTGCAAAAAAGAAACGTATCTACTTCTTAATTTTTAAGATTAACTGATATGCGCGATACTTAAGTATGTAATATAAAAACTGCATATATAATGCATTAAACAAATAAAACGACATAAATGGATTTTCTATCCGTTGCTCAGATATAGGATACAAATTATGATATTTCGCGGAAGATTTCGCGTTTAGACAAGGACTAAGTTGTTCATAAAAGTTTCGCGAGTTCTATGTCGCGGGTTACGGGGTAGGAGCAGTCGATATCCCGGCTCGTCTCTATCTCGATCTGCTGTTAACGAATACCGGGAGAAGCTCGACGGCACGTGGATTGCTTGACCGCAGAAGCGCAGATGATTCGGTCTGGTAGAGGCTACGATTGGTTTCCGGCGCTCAGCGCCTCCGCCGGAAGTCACGCCAACTGCCGGCGGCACGCCACACAATGGCGTAACGTCTGCGTTCGTTCTCCATGACGGCTTGCAAAACGCTGCCGCGTGACCTGGAGTAGGAAAGAAAAAAAGGAGAAATGTCGACGATATAGCGCGCCGGAACTCGTATGAACGGATAACGGTGACGCTATACATCTAAGCTCACGGGAACGGAATTTCGAACTGAAATCCTTTCCCAGTGCACGATAAGTGAACGTCCGCGCCCTTGCTGATACGAGATACGAACTGGATGAAATAAGGGAGCTCGTCCTGCTCGCGTGATTCTGTATACAATCGGGAACACTGAGTAGATTTAAGCGAGACCACCAAACGTTGCTGTCTGTGCGCGCTCACAAATCTCAAATATACGAATTGATGGGGCATAAGTTGTTTGATAAGCCGTGATAACCGCTTCATCAAACATGACCCAAGTAGAACACGAAAGTCATGATGACGTCAAAATGATGCTAAAAAGACGCCATTGACATCATTTTGACGTCATCATGACTTCAAAATGATGTCAAAGGCGTCATTTTAGCATCATTTTGACGTCATCATGACTTTCTGTTCTACATAGAGATGTCTGTCGTTCCTTCCAATTACTTTTTATTCATTTATTTTACGCGCTTATTATTCCTAAATTCTCAGAATTATGTAGAAACAGCTCACGGAAAATACAAATTCTTTTCTTCCAAGAAATATTAGATATGAATCCGAGGTTAAAATGTTATCCGACCCCTTTATGAGCTTAATACTTTGCAAGCACCCCAACGAAGAAAATTTATACCCCCGTGAAACTCAAATGTAGTCGTTTGCGCGCGTTGATTGATAACATAACAACCACCGTGCGCTGGCTTCGAAGTTGAGTTACAGAGTTAGTAAGCCCTACGTGACGATATTAATGACGCGCTAATTGCCAATTGGCGCGGTTTGTTCGCGGTCGGCGCGGTCGCCCCGTGCGCACCGACGAAAATATTAATATTATCGTTATAATTATTACGAAACTACACAATGTAACGATAGTAACGTATACCGGATGCGTTAACTGCGTTAACGATTAAAGTCATTCCGCGCATCGCGCAAATAAATTTGTAATTTCGATCCTACGGGGCATTTGCTAATTATGGGATCAAATTTTCATCGCAGCCGAACCGATGTGAATAGCGTGTAAAGCGAATACGTGTCGCGATTGAGTAAAACGCATAACAAACACGCGGCACCGGCCCGAATTCCGACCGCGATTGTACATTCCAACAAAGCACCTAATTGTACATTGACCACCGCGATACGGCAGAATTACGGCCTTTACAGTCATTGTCGCTGAAGCGTTCTGTATATCTAGCGTCATACATCACTGCCGTTACATGCATATACAGAATATGTAACAATTATTTCCTCTCCCTGAGCGCATCGTCGGTCAGCATTTCAGGAAGCTCTCGTCACATTGCTCTAAATTCTCGCGGGCGACACGGTATCCCTGCTGTTTATCAAAGTGGCCCGTCGTTCGTGCATCGTGTATTCCTGCGACTAAATATTTTATCGGTCAGGCGATTTAGACGAACGACCCTTATGCGTCCCCCCTTTGAGTGTCTACTTTATGCGGGATGATGGAGGAAACTCGGCTTCGCGCATTCGCATCTCGTGAATGGCTTTCCGGAGTTGGCCAAGTTGGATCAAATACTAGACGACGCAATTTATTTCAAGTTGCGCCTGTGCAAACGTTTCACTACGGGCCCGTCAAGTATACGTCGGTGGACGTAAAGAGGCAACTGTTTCTTTTCTCCGTATTCTTTCCTATCGTTTTTTCGGCAACTTCATAACAAATGACCTTTCTCCTTTGTGTCGCCTATAGTTACAGTTAAACACACGACAATCTCATTAGCCAATCGGCAAACTGGACATGGTCTCATTGTCGACGACGAGAACAGACTTCGGAGCTAACGGTGTTACGAAGGGTAAGCCAGGACAAACATGCAAGAGCCTTCGCAACCGCTAATCAATATGGAGGTCCCGACTTTCGCAATCGCGGTTTACCTTCTCGTCCTCCCCTGTTCGCCGTTAAACGGGCTTTGGCGCCGCGCCGCGACGTGATGCGTCGCCTCGCTAGTTCCTGATCCTTCTAATTAGCATCCTTCAGACGGCCATAACGTCTAACAGCCGCAGTATAAGCAGCGTATCCCGCATGAGATCCGCTTCGAAATGGATTCATGCGGGATATCGTAAGATACGGGATTCGTTGGAATTGTCACTCGTATCGAATGACGTTCATCGCTGCAGGGATCGATAGCAAGATGTATGGATTTCCGAAGTACACCAGAAAACTTACTTACAGCGCGTATATAGTTTTCACTTTAGCAACGGGAGCAATACATCTTATCGGCCAACGTAAGACAGATGCTGCAGGAAGATGAGAGGAGAGGCGAAAGCGAAAGACTTTCGAAGCCACTCCCTCCCCCTCTCCTCCTCGTCGTGGAAGCGAGAGAGAGGGCCTCATCCTCTCGCTCGCTCTCCGCTTAGTTAGTGAAATGCAATCTCTCTCTCATTGTCTCGGTAATGAGACGAAACGATAAAGTGGCACACTTTGAAAGTTTATCGGCGCTCCAAGGGTAAGCACCACTCTTCTCCGTACACCCCGGATGTAGAAGGGGTCCGGGAACGTTAGGGGATACGGGAATCGTAGGAGTGGGTACAGGATTGGACGGAGCCATTATGAAAACCTAGCCGGATCCTCTTAAGCGACGCTATTTTCTCGGGAGAAGTAGACAGCCCGAAATAGAAGAAAAGGGGCCCGCACTCCATTCCCCCTCCTTCTCCCTCCTCCATATTCCCGCTCGCCTTTCTCGCCAGTTCTCGCCCGCTCTCTTTTCCAACGAATAGCTCGGCGATAAGGCGTCGAGCCATTAAAAACTTTAACGTTCGGCCGACCTGTTATCCGAGATTGCGTGAGCACCACCGGTAGTTGGCAAAATGGCGACCGACCTTTCTGACTGGATGTGTCGATTAATTTGAGATTGCGATTAAATTCAGCGTGGATCGGATCGTCGTGTCCGCAAATAGCCCATCTTGTGGTTAACGGTGATTATCAGTCAAGTGCCTTTGACGAAATCGAACAGAGTTGAACGGCGTCTCGCAGAAATGACTCGCGAAAACCGGAAAATCCTCGGAACAGAAAAGTCTATGGTCTTTCACAAGAAATGTATACAAGCGTGAAAAATATCTGCGCCGTATTCCCTACAGAAATCACACGGTATGGTTTTCCTATGATACTCGGAATGTGCTTTCGTTCGAAATATACGAGCTCCTGGTTCGCTACTATTAGTTTCGTAGATACCATGTTACAACAACATATCTACCATTTAATCCATGGACCATTGCTCCGAATAAAACTTTTTGTCGAAGCCACTATATTTACAGTAAAACTACTACACAAAGCATTTAGAATATTATTTATTAAAATAAAACAGCTCTGTGTTTGGGAGACAAGGTTACTATCGATTATTTTGATCGCGTGCAATTACTAGATTGAATGCATTTGTCTTAGCTTCGTAATACTAATAGCGCGATTTAATTTTATCGATTTTACAGAAGCATTAACATTATCGTTTGTAAAATATGCACGAAACCGGATGTTAATATTTCTGTAAAACGGTATATCGCGGAAGCAGCTTCCGCTTTCATAGCCAAAGGATCCTCTTGGGATGTGCGTATATATAATAATGTACTCATCATTCCGCTTCAATTTTAACCGCATGTGTCGGCGAAGTAATCAGAGAAGATAAATTTGCCGAGCGTATTTCAGAATTACTGCGCGTTACCTCGTACAGCTGAAATTCGCGCAGGCGGCCGCGGCAGTAGGTACGCCAGTTACGTTTTGCAAAGTAGTTGTCGTAAACAAACAAATAAATTTAGCTAGTTTTTCTCTTTTGCCAATAAATCTAACCGCGGTAAAAATACATTGTTTCCAGCTTGGGAATTGTAATTTTCTCAACGCACAACGCTATTGGAAATATTAAAAAACCTCGGACAAAAGAAAGCTGTGGCGGTACCGCGTGCAGAAGAAGCGCGAAAGACTTGTCGATGCGAAAGTTACAAGGAGGACGAACGCTCACCGACAACCATTTGTCCCGTAGTTAGTATTATTGTCATCGACACACGGAGACCATTCGATTGTCAATTCCAGCAGTCCGTCGTACTTCCGATTGGTAACAGGTGGCCGAATGTAAGCGGCGTCGGTCAAATCGACGCGGAAGATCGTAAACCAGCTTACTCCGACATCGCCCATTCGCGTCGACGACATAAGCGATTAAGGAACGATGGATTATTAACTCTCTGCCGTTAACTGTTAACAACGGATTTATGTAAAATTTTACTGCGCAACTTGTTTTCGATAATCAAGTACACTTCTTCAAGAAGGGTTCCGGCGTACGCGAGTAGACTGTAAACAGTGTTTTATGAAGCAGTTAGTTCTCAGTTAATGGCGGCGAGATTTAATCGGTCAATATATTTAGCGAAACATTATATAACTAAAGCGAAGTGTCTACGGCTTGGTGGTTAGACAATATCACAATACTTCCTCCACGTCCTGCTATATCTATACGGAACGATAGGCGTACACGCGAATCTCGAGACAAAGTTTCGAAAGTATACATAAGAGTCGTCTGATCTTATTTTACGAAAGTTTCCTGCGATATCGTTCGCCGTTGCATATTCACTGATCCAAGTGTAAAACTTCCACGTTTGGTTCAATCCCGTCCGATTAACTTGCCTGGTAATATTTGGATCTCTAAGAGCTGCTTCTTACGTTGAGAAACAGAAAAAAATTATTTCACTATTTTTAATAAATAACAACTTTTACTGTTTGTTGTATTGTATCAAGTTGTATTATAATAAATTAATTATTA
>NJRP01000056.1:366054-380351 GCA_003063835.1 Aphaenogaster floridana
AATCGAATTCCCGGTACTTTCTGATCATAGTGTATATATATATATATATATATATATATATATATATATATATTCATGTATATATATTCATGATTGATGATATTAATGTACCGGCAGCACATTAACGACATACAAATCGATCGCACAAAACGATTAACAATTCTTAAGTATACCTCAAATGATTATAAGTACTATCGGTAGGATAACCGGTAGAGATAACTATGATCAATGAATACATGTTCGTACTTGAATGTGAGCCAATCATGTCGATGAGAGGTGATATCCATCATGATAACATTGTGACGTCCGTGAGAACATTTCAAATAGGCGACGTGGTGGACTTCGACGAGTTAAACGTTAATGATGAGTTCGCACGCGTTAACACCTATCCTATAGCTGAACTGAGAAGGCGAAAAGAGAGTTAGATCAAACACGCGAGAACGCCTCGCACAAATATCCAAGCCTCGAGTATTTGAACTTAGTGTAGTGGTATCGGAATCGGAAGCCCTCTCCGTGAACATAAAAAAACTTCCAGCGGAAGACGTCAAAGTTCTTTATCTGCGGATCACGTACGAGCTATTCCATGAAATTGGCCAGTGTGTTTTGCCGAGGTGGATGGCGCGAAAAAATATCTTTCCCGTTTCCGTCTCACTCCCAATGTTTCCTGAACGTGTCGCCATGCACCGTAAAAAAAGGGGGAGATTACGATCGTCCTGTGTCGACGAGGATCGATCGCAAAGGGGAAAAGAAGGCGCGCGAAACGATAAATGATTTTCTCCTTTCATTAGGACCAGCATATCCTTCGCAGTGATTCCCTACCATGGCGATTATTGGTCAAGCGAAAAGTCGACCTTCCTGTCAAAAACAACCATGTGAAAAAGGGAGAAATGAAATTATAATGAATTAAATAATTCGATTGCAATTTGCGCAAAATATCGTAAAAAGAAATTTATGTTATTCACTTTTTGCCTCTTAACATAAAAATGTTATCCTCTAATTAATCATATCAGGTATCTTTTCGTCTACTTTTGTGTCTCCCGGAATATGTATACCACACGGTATACATTATGAAAGATATTCAATAAAATGCCAACATTTCTCGAAATAATTAGTCGATGTAAAAGTTTGCATTTTGTAACAATAGCTCAGTAACAAATATTCGACCTCGGTCCCGACAAATCTTTTGAATAAATACATTTGTATCATTAATTAACGAAGCGCGAATGCCGCAAAGTATCATATACTTCTCAGGAATTTCGTAAAATATTATGTTGACGAAAAATTTCCATTGAGTTCAATTAGTTTTCCCTTTTCTAGATGCAGGAAAGCATTTAGCAGTAAGACGAAAAGCGATAGTAATTTGTTGTAATCGAAAACCCAACCTAAAGCTTGAGAAATGATTCCAGAAGAATAAAAGGTGTGCTCCGATTTTATTTCGCAAACGTCAATTACGTAGAAATATACAACGCTCGGTTGCAATGTTTTTTGAAGGAATCAAAGGATCTATATGGATCGCAAGGATTTTTCTGGGATTCGCGGCGATGTTGAGGGAAACTTTTAATCGAATTCGGAAGAATAAACGACCGCTTTTGCGAGCGCTGTAATCGGCAAACACCTCGGACTCTTGACGTTTTGAATGCAATTTTCTTTTCGTCCGGAATCGCGATGCGAATACGCGACGCGAAAATACTGGCAGGAATAGCATTGCAACGAAAATAAGGGTTTTATATTATGGTGACAATAAAAGAGATTATCACTAAAGCTGGGAGCGCAAGTATCTGAGAGAATGGCCACTCTTTTATTAAAATTAGTAGCGCCATTGCGAAACGTTTGTCCCGCAATACAAGATAAGCCGGTATTGGCACGTACGGCATCGTGCAATTAACGGGGACGGTTGCGAAAAGCGAATTTCGGACCACCGCATACGCCGTTTAAGTCGAGTCAGATTAGAGATAAAAAGTGGTACCGCCCTCGACATTCTATGAAGTTACGTGCCTGTGCGCTCTAAGCCGAATTTTCACGGATCACGAACGTCGACGTCGCCAAAGCGCTGCGTTCCTACGTAATCCCATCGATATTGGATCTTACCCGCGTGCACATACACATGTGCGGAGGAAACGCGGAAATCGATCGGGCGGACGGACGAACCGCGAAGGAACTAAATGAAGCGAGGCTGCGTAAATAGGTAGAAACGAGTACCGAGGGAATTGGACGTACCTACAATCAAAGCCCCATTTCACGTGATTGCACGCGTGTACTCCGATTGACGTACATCGACGTAACCACAGGGCTAAATTGAAGTTGCCATACACTCTTCTAATTTCTGAATATGTATTAAACGATTAGGTAAAGACGGTTTAAACGGTTTCCGATCGATGCCGATACTTTTGACGTAGGCAAAACAAAAAGCGTTTTCTCAATACGTATACACTGAGAAAAAAAGCTGTTGCTTCAATTAAAGTGGTATCACGGGGTGCCAAAAACATAAGTAGTTCATTCAATTGTATTATTATATTAGACCCAATGTCTGCATTTTGAAACCAATAATTCAATTATTGTTTTAATAATCCAAATATTGGGTCTATTAATAATACAATTGAATGAACTACTTATGTTTTTGGTACTCCGTGATACCACTTTAATTGAAGCAACAGCTTTTTTTCTCAGTGTATAAATATAAAAGAGGCGCATAGCAAATTGCCGGTATCTTGTGTATCTACGTGTATGCGCAGAACGAGCGCACGTCCTCCGAATGCTGATTTTCAAATGGTGCTTCGTTCGCGAACTAAGCAAACAACGGCGCGAAAACGCTGCGAGGAAAGAGAGAAGCTGCGACAAGTACGAGAAACGCGAAAACAAAATCGAAGGAGGCGAAACACGAAGACGTCGGCTATATATGACAAGGGGAAGGACGTGCCACGCGGCAGGGATTAGAAACGCGACAACGTTGGCCTGAATTCCGTCGCAGCGGAAAATCTGCTGGGAAAATACACGGTTCATTGTGCCGCGCGGCAGTTTGACAAATTGTGTGTGTCTACAAAACCCACTTCGCCGGTACGTACCTACCTGCCGCGCGCCTTTTTCTCATCCGATTTCATAGCCGCCGAGAGACTCGCGCGGAATTTGTCAGCGAAAAGTAAAGGGGTCTACATGTACACATCACGCTTTTGATGCCGCGTGTCGATAAAGAGAAACGCTATTTCCTTAGACGATTCACATTTGGCGCGAGCACGGTAATGTTTGATCGCAGGCCTAAGAAATTTTCTACCTTCTTTACAAGTCAATAGCGTGATGAATAAAAAAGATTCTAGTGAGTTTAGCAAAAACGCGTTGTATATAGCGCGACAAGATCGATTTTAAAGCAAGAGATCAATAGGTGAAGCACTTGAATCGTTACTCTAATAGTGCACATGTAACTACGAAATGTAAGTGGTTATCGAATTTTAATTAAATCTGCTATTACAGTTTTAATAAAGATTAGTTGGTACATAGAGTATTTGCTCATTAACATGGATATAATTTCTCGTTTATATTATTAATATAATTATTCGATAATCGTCAGTAGTATGACATAATAAGTTACGTTAATATGTAACTATACAAAATGAATGTAAACAAATTAAAATCTACAAAATAATATGTAGAAAAACTTGCCGTATCAAAATGTAAAATTTTAATTAAAATATTCAAATTTTTAAAAATTCAAAAATATCAAGTACTCATATTTATCTTATTTATACTTGCTACATTGGCGGATTTCAATCATTACTAACAATATTTAATCATTAATAATCTGGAGTTATAAATTACGCCAGTAATTAATGTAACTGCATATATGAATGTGTTTAAATTTGGAAAATATTAAAATAGAATAGATAATATCCCAAATTTATCGGTTTATATTTTGCTGCTGCAGCCATTCACTTAATAATTCAAATCTTTTAACTATAATTAAATTAGAACTAAAAGTCATATCCTATTTTAAGATTCAAAAATATTTCAGAATATTAATAATATATAAATTAAATAGAATCAAAATATGTAGTACCGGAGGATTAAAATAGAAGTTCGAATATGCAAAAACACATAGCGGCTCGTCGATCGGTAGTTCCAGGATTATATAATTGGGAATCGACGCCCGTACAGAATGCTATTGGTGGAAGGTAGAGATTGATAAATCCTCGGCATTTCATTTCGAGCAGCACTGCATCCGACGAATGAAAGGACGGGAAAGAGAAGCAGCGGGTGAGTGTGCGAGCGAGAAAGGGAGAACGAGAGGGCGAAATACACGGCGTGCCCGGTAAATTGATCGAATCAAAAAGCTCCAGGGCCAATTTGCCCGGCACGCCACCAAATCGTTCCCCTTTCGTTCTCCCGACCGTTCCTGCCGGCCACGATGCTCGTCTCTAGTTACCACGTACGCACCCTCGCAAAGCGAAATTTTTTCGACCTTTTCTCCGTATCCGGACGAATATGTCGTACGTTTGCGCGAATGCGCTTAATGGCCGTGAAAATGGGTTGACGGCAAGGTGAGATTGCGACGATGCTGCTTTTTTTTGTCGGTCAGGTTTCGCGTTCCGGTGACATGCAGGAAGTACGGCAGGGCGATTTCGGGGGCGATAATGCAAGCGGACGTGTCATTCTGAATCGTGTCCGAGGGCCAGAGATATTCCGCCAGGAATCTGTCCTTTTCGGCGGACTGGAAACCGCCCCATTTCGCGCATTTCGCGCTCGTGTGTATTCAAGCATCTACGTTGAATGCGCGTTGGTCCGAGCTGACTGTCGGAAATTTCGAAATCAATTAGGAACGCGTAACTAATTTTGATCCGGGACCCGGAAAAGCAAGTTCTCTTTCGTCGATTTCAGCGGGCGACGCAACGAGTTGCCGTTAATTTCGAAACCCACGTTGAATTAACACGCTATTCGTTTTTGATAGCTTATGCTAGTGTTACAAGTGCAACTTCGGGCGCGTTGCTGCGCGTTGCGCGCGCTATACTCGCGGAACTTTTATTAATCGTCCCAGATTACGACAGCGCAACAATACGCTCTCGTCCGAACTCAAATATCGTCATCTAAAGCTATTTCGAAATTACGTTCACGCAAACGTGGAGTAGATATGATACTAAAATATTTTGCAATAACCACTTCAATAAGATTATAAAATTATTAATAAATTATTGATTAATAACTATTTATTTAACACCTAAATATTACAAAATCGTCAATGATATCATTAAAAAATATTCGTCGTGTCACACATATTTATTGCAATATCGCAATTTTACTAGACTAATCTAACTATATTTTTCTAAATAATATTACATACATCGATTTATTTTACACAGAGAATCTTTTTCAGAATATATTTCTATTTCCAATGCCTAACTGAAATTATCAAAATTACGATTAAATCACAAAAACAATATCGTTTACTTTCTACATTTGACCAGATATTAAATATTCACGATGTGCATTAGCCGTATAGTCATGATATATTTCTCGTCGTAAATATTTAATCGAATTTCCACCAAGATTTACTTATACCCAGCGTCGTTCAGGAAGTATCCCGGGGTCGCGGAAAATCTGAAAGATTCATGGAAACCCACTTCCCGTAGTCTTTCCGGATTAACGATGGATACTCGCCGGCAGTAGCAGCAGCGTTCGCGCCGCGTGCGCTACCGACTAGAGGAGGGATCGTTCCTCAGAAACCGGAAATGAGGCGGTCGTTCGTCCTGCGGATGGTTGAGCGAGACGGCGGAAAAGCGGAAAAGGGGGATATGGCAGTTCCATGGAGGGAGGCAGCCGGCAGGAGCGCAGAGTTTGCTAGTCGCCGCGGTGGTGGCCGTTCCTCTCGTACCCGCTCGCTCGCTCGCTCGATCGATGGTCGTAATTCCGACCGAGTCGCGGACGGTGCCGATCGATACCGCAGATTTTCCAGCTCGCCCCGACTCGCCGCCTCTCTCGTGAGGATCGTGGCGGGCTGCGGGACGGACGAACGAAGACTCGAAAGGGCGAGCAGACGAGCGAAGGTGGCGGCCGCGAATGGAAGGAGGACGATGGTATGGGTGCGAACGGCTGTGCTCGAAATTCCGCGTCAATCCGTGGAATTAAAAGCCCGAGAAGCGAATTTAAGTTCTTTGCCCTCTCTATCCCTTTTAGGAGGTAAAGAGTGAGGTGGGAGATAGGGGGTAACGGGTAAGGGATCTATCTTCGAGGTTGGAAGGAGGTTTGGGGACTCTCAGCTGAAACGCGTTGGACGACAGAGAAAGCGAAGGGTCGTCGGCGGCGGCGGTGGTGCGGAGAACGCGCGAGGGGGGCTTGGCAGATAAGATAAGGGTGAGAAATCGCGGCGTTCCTGGATGCGGTAACATTAGACCGCCGCGTTCTACCCCGTCACTATTCCCCTCTCCGTTCTCCTCTTTTGGCTCGCCAAGGCGCTTTGGCTTAACCACGGAGGTTAAAGTAACTCCCTTCGCCTCGCTCGCACAGTATTATGTCGTGTATAGGCGATATAGAGGTGGCCGCCGGATCGGGCTATTGTACCTGTGCAACCAAGTTTCGGTCTTGGATCCGGCGAACTGGTTTAGAGAGGACGATGTAACGCCAGATTAACGGCAACTACGACGCCGTAATGAACCAAGGATGGATCACGCGAATCCGGTTTGCACCTCGAGTGCTTACGCGAGCTATCAACCTGGCTTTTGCGCTCAAATTCAATGATTAGATGGTCTTCGTCCGCGTTTTGAATATTTTATCACTTCTCCAAGATATTAAATTATTCTGAATTAATACTGATTTAAATTAAGAACGTGTTTTGAATCGAATGAGAAAACACGATAGCGATCAATCGAGCGGTTGCCGTTCTCTCATTTCTATATCCAATTATACTTTGTTATTAAGTTCAATTAATTATGGTTTAATTAGAGAAAGGATCGGTTAATCCTAGTAATAAAGATATGAGATCCGATTAAGAACAATTCTCCGAGCTAGCTCGCTGTGTCGAAGGATGCTTTCTTACGCTACTGATCTCGATTAATCAACCTAATTCGAGGATTTCTTCTACCAGTCGCAAGAGATAAGATCGTAATTCGTGCAAGTCGGCTTATTGTTAGTTGTTATCATTACATGGACGCGATTTAAATTTCCGTTGACATACTAGCCTCGAAATATAACCATTACCGTCTGTGCTAAATTTGAATTATTAATGTTAAAAGCATAGGCGGATCTAGCACCCTCCGCCCATAAAGATAGCTCAAAATAAATGAAAAATGTACTAAATGATAGATTCAAGATATGCACGAATAAGCCAGTAAAAAAAGGTGTACACTGAAGTATCCATGTTGCCACTCCGAGTGAAATTAAGCCGCGACGCTTAAGTGAACCGAATAAGTTAGAAACTCGTGTAAATTTTTTTATCGCCGGCAACGGGGGTGCGAGCGTGGCTAATCGGAAAAGATGGCCGTGACAAATATTAAAGGGCGTCATTCCCTGAACGGCCCTTATCTTAGATCAGGGAGATGGTCGTGTGGTGGTTTCTGCGGCCGTGCGAAATGGCACGCTAGTCTTTTACCTCGTCGTCAAGCAGCTCGGCTCGAAGTGTAAAAAGTAATAGGTCCCTAAAGCGTACTCGCGGATGGTACTTCCCGGCTTCGGTGACGAAGTATTTACCACCTTCGATTGGCCGTCAGGGTGTATAAGCGTATCGACGCGCGTAAATAATGCAATGAGAAAAGCAATATGTACGCGAACGATGTTTTTATGACGTTAAACGCCGTTAGTTTGTAAGTGTTTAATATATAGGTACTTATTTCGATCAATACAGGATTTTCGTGGCGTATTTACGGATCTAGAAGCAACGAAATTAAATAAATTCCGTCGAACCTATTAAGATTTCTCTCATTAAGGGGGGTTTTGTTTGAATCGGTTGCTCGTTGTTTTGTAGTTCAACTGAGAATTAAATTCCAAGTTGTAAATGCGATAAGGGCTCTGAAGGAGAGAGGGAAAGAGAGCTTGTAAGTACGGTAGCGGGTATTGAAATGAGCAAAAATTGCGGGAACTGTGTACCTGCCGCCGACATCCATGCGCAAGAAAGAGCGAAGGGAAAATAACGGACCGTTGTTACAGAAGGACGAACGAAACAAGATGAAGTATTCACGAGAAGAGGTAAACAAAAATTTTACAAGGCAAATTTGATCGCGGTGGTAAAGCACACTTACATAATAAATACGTTTGAATAAGAATATACAGTGTTCTCTACACAACAATCCATTAGAAATTTATAATATCGCGACACATTTCTGAATCTTAACATTGTAGATCCAATTTATGTTTACACGGAATATCGTACATTTGTACACTGAGAAAAAGAATTTGTTGAAAAACTAAAATAGTTGGTCCGATACGTTCAACTAAAACATTACAACTGAACATTAGTTGAATTAACTAATTTCTTGAATAAAAAATTTTGATGGTTGACATGAATAAACTATACCTTTTTTAATTCAACTAATGTTCAGTTAAACCAACTAATGTTTTAGTTAAATGTATCGGATTAAATATTTTAGTTTTTCAACAAATTTTTTTCTCTATGTAATTATATAAATTACACATCACACCCTATTAATTTATTTCGCACATTTGATTTCATCAAGCTTCTTATTAAATATAACATTTAATAAAAAGCTTTAAGCACGGTACTTATTATGTATAATAAAAATTCGTTTTTAGGTGCTATTATCGGATTTTGTAAAATTTATCAGTATGCTTTATGTTATTCTCAAACCCCTAAATTGCGATTAATTATATTGACGAAGATAAATTAAGCTGAAAGTACTTCATTAATTTAATATAATATAAATTATCGTTTATATCATATGTATTTACGAGCGTCGTATACAAATACACGTGCCATGATTCTGCTCTGTGTACCGTCCGTGTCATTCAATTTACTTAAAGCATTCGCGTCGTGAAACGGAAAGTAGCGAGAACCAGTTGTAGTCAGACACGTCTCGCGTAAACGTGGTATACTGATGTAACGGAGCGAGGTGCACGCAAAGAAGAAGCCGCAGAATAATAAAAACGTCGTCCGACTCGCGCTGCACGTTTATAAAGTTGCCCATTATAAAGTCTACATCGTGAAAAAGACATACATCGTGAGAAAATGCTTATTGGCCTGTAAAAGATAACCTACTTTCAGTAAATACCGTGATTTGTAGCTGCGCTCTGTTGGTCATGCATAACGCAATAACGCTTTCCTGTTTCCTAAAAAGATATTTGCTATTGGTCCACGATCACTAAAGGACTATATTTCAAATTCTTTCTCTTTCTTATTATTCTTACGTATATATGTGCACATATATTATAACAAATAATATAATTTATAATTACTATTATAAATATTTATGACGTACATTGCAGGGCACGCCGTATGCATATTAACTATCAAACAAAACGTTGTAATGAGAACTTTGATGGAATGACAAATGCCATAATAACGCGATCGCATAGTAAAAATGTTATTAGCCTATTTACATGTATATCTCGATAATTAGCAGCCATCGCAGTTGCGTAATACGTCTCACTTCGATATAGTTCCAGCTGAAAAGGACATCGGCTGAAAGGGCAGTCCGGGCATTGAATCGAATCGTTCTAATTCGATTTTTCAAATTAGAGATTGTTAGCGACGAGAACGCCCACCTATCCCGAATCATCGTATCATCGCTGTGTTGGGTCTTTCGACACTAATTTATTCGCTGGCAATTGACGTGGCGTGCCACGTCGTTAATATACTGATCGCCCAGCTCTATTATTACCGAGTCGACGAATGTCCTCATCCCGACACAATGAAACTCCATTATTTACAATCGTGGCAGCGATCCTACGAATGCAGATATTTCTACGAGCATACAGCAGGGCAATAATGCATCGCGCTGTAATGGATGCTAATGGATCCGTCGATAGAACGGAATCTCGCACTAAGTTCTCCACTGGTCTATCGCTCGTCTCCTAATGGCGATCGTTATTTTCTGCAAGGTATTCCGTCTTTGTCGCGAGTCGCTAATTGCAACAAATCGAATTTTCTGCGAGCGATGCGTCTTTAAAAAAAAAATTGTCTGTCTCTGTCTCTCTCCTTCTCTCTCTCCCTCTCTCTCTCTCTCTCTCTCTCTCTCTCTCTCTTTCCCTCGATTACGCGTCGTATCTGTAGCTACAATATTAAAATATACAAAGTACTGAAATATAGTTCCAAATAGAATAATTTAAGATTCGATTTTTAAAGTACCGGATAGAAACTTGAGAGGGAAAAAAATACAATTTTACTTCAATAAAAATAAAACGACTATAATATGATTTTTATTAACACGACCAAGGCGAACTAAAATCTCCTGAAATCGTAAAACATTTCATGAGATTAGTCAAAGAAGATTTTCTTGCATCGTAACGAGTACTGTGAAAACTCCATATCCCAGTTAATATCGGCCAATGAATTATTATCGCGGAGAGGGTAAATTTGCTTGTTTGTATTCCCGTACTTTTTACCGTGTAGTTCGGAAACGGAACGGATTAAGCCTTGGAACGGTGAAACCGATGGTGGCGGTGGTCGACGATAGCGTTGAGGTCCGAGTGAATCTCTCGAGACGAAGGGGGGAGGGATAGGCAGTGCACCATGGACGTGCACGTGAGTATGCGGGCGTAAATATATCCCATGAATTTAGGTTAGCATGCGAGCGAAACCGCAGCACTTCACAGAGAGACTACAGCCCGTTTAATTATTGTCCAGTCACGGGGGTGATAATCGGCCCGAATTAACGTACCAGCTTGGTCAACAGTTAAGCCAGTCCGCGCTCTACCACTCGGCACCGATGATTATGACGTCGTAACCACTTTCCGAACAAACATTTTTCTTCGCCTACAACGACCCACGTTACGCGGCTTGGGGGAAAAAAGAAGAGAGGGTCGCAAGGGAGACCGTTAATGCGCCCGCAAAAGTCGCGATGTTCGCGTCTGTTCGGAAACGCCCGAATCCATAAACGCCCCGCTGCGAGATTCCAGCGATTCTCGAGTAATTAATAACCGGGTCCGATTGTATAATTAGTCTTGTTAATAGCAGCGGCGCGACGCGGTGGCGCAGCGCGTAAAGCATCACGCTTAACAACTCGCGGGCGCATATCGATTTCCCAATTTATCACCCAATTTCCGAAAGCAGCTTTCCGCGGGGCCGTGCGTAATACTCTGCGCGCCCGGCAGGGAGTATTACAACAGGGTCATCGCAGTGCGCCACCACCGCCGGCGGGCCGTATAAAGTATAATAATTTAATATAACGCCAAGTATCGGGAAACTCGCAGGGGTATAACAATAGGAGAGGGGAAACCGATATGGTTGGATGGAGTCACGGCGAAATATTCCCGATATAATGCCGCCGCGGTACTCCTTTCTTCTTTGCCGGGCTCGGTTTAATCCACAGAAATTCCACGGACTAACCACCGCCATAGCCCGATATTCCCCATACTCGCTTCACTGTAATACTTTTCCTATAATCCACAAAAGAAAGTCGGACGAATGATACTTTTTTCCGCAATAGGCACACGCCACGTTCTGGGCAGAAGCGCCTGTCGAAAAATCAATTTAAATAAACAATGCGAAGTTATTCAAGTTACTCTCACAATTATTTTACAGATATATTTTAATCGTGTTTTCATACGCACGCTTCATTAATTTTATGGAATTTTTCGAATATGGCACGTCGATGAACAATATCGGTTATCCATCGTAACGCGTCGATAAACGTTTAAAATTACGGTACGTACGATATCGCACACATTGGATCGTTGACAGTGTATCGTATATCAGTATATTGTATAGGTTTATGGCGACTAATGCCGAAGCGTCATACTAAACGCAGACCGATATCGTATCACATCCACTTGAATAGACATGTATAATTGTTGCCGTAAAATTCCTCTGGCGAAAGCATATCTCCATGTTGAAATACAGAGTTATATACGATAATACGGAAATTATACTTTGAATTTCACGTATCAAAGCCAAAATTTAATTTTAAAAATGGGTATGATAATATATATTTAACCCTTTGAAGCATACATTTTTTCTTTCGATTTTTTTATTTTTTTTTTTTACAATCGTCATAATTAGAAAGTATGTAAAAAAGGTAAAAAAGCGAATATAAAAAGGTGGCATTGTACAATGCCACCATGCCGCAAAAAGTTAAAACTATTGTTAATTCGTTATTACATTTTATTAATTTTTCATTCAAATATCATCCATATTAAAATCAAATTATCGTTTTGAAGAATTGTGAAGCTCCTGAGCTTTTATGCGAATAAACATTCTGCGAAAATTCGTCAATTAAGGAGAAGAAAACGTGCAGTTTTCAGAGCACAACAGTTATTTGCATAAAACTGAACATAAGAAAGTCGCAGATTTTTATTCGAACATTTTCTTTAACTCCCGATGAAATTTTGTTCCGGTTTAACGCTCGCCCGTCGTATTTTTTCAGACTGAATTGAACGAAATGATGATTTCTTTGACGGGATCAATCTCGACGCAAATTTTCCGGTGGTGCCTCAAGAAAAGCTTGCTTACTTTCAAAAATTCTCGTTAGTCAAACTTCTTAAAAGCCTACTCAATTTTCTCTTTGACGAAAGTACCGACAGAGACGAGAAGGGGGGGAAGGGAAACTCAAAGAAAATTACATGATTCGCAAATCATTCGTGGCGCTGAATAGACAGCATGGAAACGATAGAAAGAAAGAGTTTTAGCTGAAATGGATTCGAGCGTAGCGTATCTGTTACATCGCATTGTTGCGGACTAGAGCACGCTGTTTTCTACCCCACAGTTCCGACGAATGTGATATGATCGGATAATACGATCGATCGATGTGCACTCCGGCAATTTTTTAAATCAACTCAGCCTAGCTCGCCCCGAGCTCCATCAGTTTCATTTCCGGTTCACGTATTAGAAATACGAACGATATATACTCGCAGTCAATTTAAAAAAAAAGACTAATAATTTAAGTGCTGGAAAATCGTTGGTGAGAAAATATAAAACACAGTGTACGCGCGAGTAGTAGATCGTATCAATTTTGTTTCAAACGAAATGATGAAATTTCGAAAAAATCCCGTATATACGTTTAGCGACAGCACAACACATACGCATGCGAAAAATAGCATGCAAACTGCGCTCACCGGGTGCGGAATTTCAGCGGAACGCCGTGGAACTTTCTCGGGATACAATTTCGATACCGCGAAAGCCAGAACCGTCGTCGTCGTTGGCGCGTACTCGTGATAGCCGGGAATACGTAGAATTTCTGTCCGCAATGTTTGTCGTCGGCGTTCATCGAAGCGAACGTGCGCGCTGACGACGAGACGAGCGTACGCGCGCGCTGGGGACCGACCGACCCATTTTCGAGAGATGCGCCAGAATACGCGCATGCCAGATACAACGACGCTTTTGTGGGGCTCGTGCTTACGTACGTGTATTTACGAAGGTACGACGACGAGTTGCATGTGGGACGACGGCCGCATTGGTTGTTGTTGCGGAAAGCATTGCCGACCCTGAGACATTTTCAGCCCGGAACGCCCGTAGTTTAATTCAACTGCGGCAGTTCGACGTACCGAGTTTTCCTCTCTTTCCCTCTTTCTCTCTCTTTCTCTCTCTTTCTCTTTGTGTGCGTGAATGTGTGTCTCAGTATCAGATAAATAGCGTCAGCCCAACAGAACCCGTATGTGCTCTTGTCCAATAACCCTCAGTATACGGGACGTCAAATAACGTCACATTTGGATATGTTCCGACTTGCGTTTAAAGGACATTGATTGTCTTGCTACGGCATTTTACATTCTCTGCAAGACGCTTTGCGATTCTTGAAGAATAGCTTAGAATCGAGATATATATCTGAATAACACAAAATTTTAATTTTCTAAAAGGCATCTAATGATATTTAAATAATTAGTACGTTTTTTAAATGTCTCTCTTAAATATTTATATTATTTAAATGATAACACACACACGATAACAACAATAAACGCGCAACGAAGGCGATCATAAATGAATGTAATATATGGACTTTATATTTTGTGTAAGATACAGCAAGCATTCAATATATATGTCGCAGCCTTATTGCGAAATCAGCCTTTTTGCAAAAAGGCTAGCCTTTTTGCAAAAGGCCGCCCTTTTGCGAAAGCATTGATCGTTTCTTTAATAAGACTGACGTATTTTAGACTTTTTGCAAAGTGCCTAGCCTAGCACCAGCCCATGTGTGCCAAAAAGCCTAAAGTGCGTT